>OX393578.1:58497060-58780795 GCA_947652605.1 Elmis aenea | reverse complement strand
TATATAAAATAAAAATATTACAAAAAATATAATCCAGCATTACAAAAAACACATGAAAATAAAACTTTTCTGAGCATAAAATATAAAATGATATAACATAAAATATGTTGTCAAACTATTAACAATATTTTTTATTTTAAACTTTTCTGAAAAAGTAAGCACGTAGAAAACATAATTTATCTAAACTATCGTCTTTGAATTGCGACCTAATTTTTGCACAAAATAATCCAGCCGCGGAAAAAGCTCTTTCGGATTTTATTACACTTGTGGGTCGAGTAGTGTTAACAATCATATGCCATTTGTATGTTTTCCCCTTATTTTTTCTCTTTGAAAATACGTCAATTTTTTTTCCGATTTGATTTAGATTTTTATCATGATTAGAAAGATACTGTAGAATTACCGGAATTACCGGTAAAAACTGGCAAATTACCGGTAAAATTTGAAGACCGTTTTTTGCGATTTACCGGTAAACCGATAAACCGATTTACCGGTATTACAATTCCTAGTTACCATGGTTTGTTTATGTTCATATTGAGTAGAATTGACAGTGTTTTCGTGTTGTCACCTCTTAAACTTTAAAATTAATTAACTCCTGTCAATTGTACTTACTCAATATGAACATAAACAAACCATGGTAACCATCAAAATGAATCGTTTCATTCAGGGCTGCGGAGTCGGTAAAAAAAAATTGGACTCCGACTCTGTCTCCTGATAATTTTAGTAGGTCGACTCCGACTCCGACAAAATTAAATACTAAGACATTTTATGCTGTGTGTAATATAAAAAAGAAAAATAAATATAAAGAGATTTCCTAAAATTTGAGTTTAAATTTTGCGACAAAGAACCATCTCGCAATTTTTTGTTGTACTCGGAGTCGGAGTCGGAGTCAGTACATTTTTTCCGACTCCACTAACCAGAAATTCCTTCTAAACTCTGACTCCGACTCCACAGCCCTGGTTTCATTTTAGGATATTTAATGGTTCATGTACACTTATTTAATTTTTTACTCAAAAACTGTAGGTTTTGCAGGAAGATTAATGGAATAAATTAATTTTAAAAATGAATCAAGTTTTCAAAAAAAAAAAGTTTTCAATTGCAAAATTTCAATCCTCCAAAAAGCTCTGATAAAAAACCAACAGGGGTCGCACTTTTCAGCCCCCTTTGAAGGTGGGAGATGATTAAAAATATTACTATGGGAAACTTTTTAACAAGTACGATATAAGACATCTACATTTATCCAAATTTGAGAAAAAAAATAAAAACCTGATTTTACTGCTCCCCTTTAGGATGGTGTAAAAAAATTATGTGAAAGACCCCCCTTAATTTTTGATAAGGAATCACCTCCCGAATGTTTTTGCAATATTTAAGAAACACCCTGTATATTTTCTTTTAGTTTCATTAGTTGGAAAATTATTTTTTTTTAGTTTGCGAGTAATATAGATAAAATTGGGCTGTGTTCGTTATCAGTTGCAATTTATTTAAGTTTAGTGTAATTCTTTTAGAAGTTGACACACCACAAACCTGTCCAAATTTTACTGACCAAACATAAATTAAAACACTGCTCATAGTAAATTAAACACCGACAGAAAAATTATTTCTCATTTTAAACTGTGGAAACCATTTATATGTAATATTAATAATAAAAATAATAATAATAAGAAGAATAATAATAAGAATAATAAGAATAATAAGAATAATAATAATAATAATAATAATAATAATAATAATAATAATAATAATATTAATAATAATAATAATAATATTAAGAATAAGAATAATAATAATAAGAATAAGAATAATAATAATAAGAATAATAATAATAATAATACATAATAATAATAATAATAAGAATAATTTCACATAATATATGGTGTAAACCTTAGATCATATAAGGTGTAAACACTGTTTGCGCAAAAGTCATAACACTTTAAATCCAAATTGGCTCACAGTATAGAGTATGATCTTCATACTGTGATTGGCTGAACAAACAAAACAAAGTTTGTTATTTGATTACTGTCAGAGATAATCTGCTTCAAGTTGAATACTAAATATTGCACATTTTTTACTTTCACTGAAAAAACCAAAGATGAAAACTTCCCTCAAAAATGTTGGACAAACCCATCAGTGTAATCTGGAGAAGAGTTCCGAAAGCTGCCTGCCAAGATTAGCACCGCACGCTGGCATTTTCCAAAGATGGCGACGACAAATCCGGAAGGTTCTAACAGTTTCAAGTAACACCATAACTAGCAACTTCTTCTTCAGGAGTCACTCGGCCATTTTGAACGAAAGAAAACGTCACATCCGTCTAGCCAACTGGTACATCATACACCCGTTCAGTCGATTCTGTTTTATTTGTGAAATAGTAATGTGCATTTTGTGGATGTTTATGTTTTTCAAAGATCCCTTCACCATAGCATTTCATGGTAATTCGCTGCACTCATTACGTAGCAATTGGTGGAACATGACAAACTTGTTTATAGATCTGATGATGTGTGTTTTTATAATGACAAATTTTATTACCGGTTTTCACAAGTTCAAGACTAAAGAAGTCATTTTGGACCCTAGACTGATTCGTAAAAACTACATCTGCACCTACTTCTTTTTCGACTTGTTAGGTACAATACCGTTTAATTACTTAATCGATGCAATATTTCACACACCAGAAAATTATGACGACTTTGTATGTACCATGGCGGCCTGCATGCACATGTTTCGATTTGTACGTCTTAAAACAATGCTCTTATATTTCCGTCGAATTACAGAATTGTTCCATTTCGGTGATTCCTTGCACGAAATTTTATGCTTGGTACTATTAACGCTGTACTGTACGCACTGGTGGGGTTGCATCTTTTACATCATTCCGAAATTGCAATACAGCTATTACGGGTACGTATCAAATACTTCATGGGTGTTTAAGGCCGCTATAGCCCCCGGTACGACAAGTGCATCGCTCGGCTTTAAATATTTGGCATGCCTACACAATGCAATGTGCCACTTTCTTCGGGCAGGGGGCGGAATGTACATCTCTGAAGTTAAAGCCGAACAAGTAATTTTTTCCCTATGCATGATAACGGGCACTCTTTACTTCGCATACATAATCGTGAAAGTACTGCAAATGGTAAACTCGGCATGTGCATCCGAAAATAAATATGAAGAGATATTGCACCAACTCAACCACTACATGATGGATAAACAGCTGCCGCACGGCTTGAGAAATCGGCTGCTGATATTCTATGAAAACAGATTTCAGAAGCACTACTTCCGTGAGACAGCGATCCTCTCCACATTATCTGAACACTTGCGCAATGAAATTTTTTTACACAGCGTTAAAAACCTAATAGAAAAAGTCCAATTATTTCAGAATGCGCCTAAAAGCGTGTTGGGCCAAGTCATCGCCTGCGTAAAACATGAAGTTTTTCTTCCAAACGATGTAATTTTGGAAGTCGGCGAGCCAACCGAGTGCTTATATTTCATTTTGTTCGGAACTGTGGCGGCTTATACGAAAAAGGGAAAAGAATTTGCTCACTTTGAAGACGGTGACCACTTCGGGGGACTGATTCTCGTCCGACCGGATGTGACAAGGATAAATCTGATAAGCATAGTTGCGACAGAAATAACAGAGGTATTTCGTCTGGACAAAAAGGATTTCCACAACACCATCGCCCAGCAAGAAGAAATGAAGGAGCAGTTGGTCAAAGTATATAAAGAGAGGTATGACCGTTTAATCACCGCGGAAGAAGAAATGGATGAAGACGTCAAGCAAAAGAAGCACCTTTTGCATCAACTCAAAAAGGGAAAAGTAATAGAACACGGTCACGGTCGACGAAAATGATAATTGAAATGTTAAATCAGTTAGTTACCTACGCATCTGCCTCATTTTACAATAATCTTTTTTAATACAATGTTATTGTACCTGAGTATAAAAATCCTACATTAATTAATATTAAAACCACTGTACCAATTAATTTTATGGTTAATAAATACAATATTACGATATTTGCATACAATAATTATTATACCTATAAGTTAATCAAAATTTGATTAAATTACAAGATAGAGAAATGGTTTAAATTACCAAAAATTTACACTTTTTTGAAGCAAATTCAAACACTTCTACCACTTTCGATTTTTGAAAAAATGCACTATCATTAGGTTTTGTCCAAAAAAGAAATTGACACAACTCAATATGTGTTTTCAATATCTATAATAATAATGGAAAAATACTACATTTGTAAATGATTAAAACTTTTACTTAATAGTTTATACTTTGGCTTAACAAACTTGGACATTTTTGGCAATTTAATAATTTCTTATCTTAAATTATAAACACGAATTACACCCTATGGGTAAAAAGGGAATTTATTATACATGTTACGGCCATAGCCCGATATCGGCCAAAGTGAAAAGTGGCCGGCCAATTCGAGAAATGGCCAATGTTGCTGTTAATTGACCGGCCAATATCCGATCTTTTCTTGATTTCGGAATTTGGTCGGTCAGTTTGAAAAATGGCCACAGTCGGAAGAAAAAAGTCAAGAGCAGATTTTGGTGCGTCTGTATAACTTCATACTTGATACAATCTCTTTACTTTATCAATCTCAAAACAAACGGTATTTGGGAATCTAGTACTGTCGTGGCAATTACCATATTACCTAAATGTTTATTGCTTAAAAATAAAACAGCTTTAACAGACCTCCAACCTGACCCTTTTTTACTGATGAATTGAACGACGGTCAGGTTAAAGGTCGGTTAAAGTTTGATTTTAAAGGAAACAAACGGTACCATTTGGGATTCTAGTACTGTATTGCATCAGCACATCAAATTTTGGCCAGGGATTTCCTGCCACTTCCCAAAATAGCCGGCCACAGTAGCATATATACTGTTAATTTTAAGTAATCGGACCTTGGCCACACCTCTCGGCCAAAGTGCGAAAGGGCCGGCCAATTGGGGAACTGGCCGGACTTAAGGTTTTGGCCGTAACATATACAGTGTGTCCAAAAGGTATGGAATATGGTATATATCTCAGTAAATATCCAGTTTAGGGAAAAATGTTTTAAATAAAAGTTGTTTGGTACTTAGTTTGGCACCATAAGACAAATGAAAAACAATTGAATTTTTTTAAATGACAACATACTATATTATACTCATTTAATAGAGAATTTTTTTCTCTTTTCAATGTTGCAAAACTTTGGTGCCCTTACTTAAGCAACTTTTTGAGAAAAACACAAAATATACTCTCAAATTATTGTAATTGTTTAGTATTTATTTCTAACAAAAACATCGTAACAACTAAACATTTTTGAAATCTACAATAAGAGTTCAAACTGTGAACCATTTACAGCTTGGCAATGATTAACTTCTCCATCAAATGAGTATAATACAGGGGTATCCTGTCATTTAATAAAATTCAATTGTTTTTCATTGCACTTTTGTTATTCGAAAAAAATATTTAAATTTTGTTTTATGGTGGAAAACTAAGTACCAAACAACTTTTATTCAAAACATTTTTCCCTAAGGTGGATATTTACTGAGATATATACAGGGTGGTGCTTTTTTCGATGCTCACCATTGCTATCTTGGAAACGGTAAGAGATACAAGGTCGGTTAAATTAGAGAAAAGTTGCACATTTTGATGGCGATTGAGAATCTGAAATGAAATAGTGGATATTTTGATTCGTTTTTGATTTATTACAAAAAAACTTAAAAATGTGATTTTAGAAAAATATTATTATCTTCCCTACCATTGACGCTATTTCATTTAAACTTGGTAACTGTATGTTTTTGACCGTCCTGGTTTTGATGACGTCAACAGAAATTTTCTAAGCCTTCTAGATTTCAAGTTGGGATAGTCAACTTTTTTATTTCTTATGGCCGCTATGTTGGATTTTTACACCATCAGACAAACAAAAAAATTAGCTTTCCAGATTTGTAACCAACATACTCTTTTTCTTTCAAAAAACTTGTTAAAATTTGAAAATTTGTATAAATAATCTATAAAATCGCGAATGTTCTGAAAAACAATTGAAATTATAATATAAATAAAAGTGACAGCATTTTATAGGTCTAATAAAAAAACGAAATGACAATAAATTTAAAACACCAGACGGTCGTCGTTCGACGGTCGTCGTTCATCGGTCATCGTTCGTCAGTCGTCGTTCGTCGGCCGTCGGTCGTCGTTCGTCGTTCTTCGGTCGTCGGTCGTCGTTCGTCGTTCGACGGTCGTCGTTCGTCGTTCTTCGGTCGTCGTTCGTCGGTCATCGTTCGTCGGCCGTCGGTCGTCGTTCGTCATTCTTCGGTCGTCGTTCGTCGGTCGTCGTTCGTCGTTCGTTGTTCTTCGGTCGTCGGTCCTCTTTCGACGGTCGTCGGTAGTTGTTCGTCGTTCGACGTTCTTCGGTCGTCGTTCGTCGTTCGACGGTCGTCGTTCGTCGTTCTTCGGTCGTCGTTCGTCGTTCGTCGTTCTTCAGCCGTCGTTCTTCGTTCGTCGGTCCTCGTTCGACGGTCGTCGGTAGTTGTTCGTCGTTCGACGTTCTTCGGTCGTCGTTCGTCGTTCGTCGCTTAACGGTCGTCGTTCGACGGTCTTCGTTCTTCGGTCGTCGTTCGTCGGCCGTCGGTCGTCGGTCGTCGTTCGTCGGTCGCCGTTCGTCGTTCGTCGGTCGTCGTTCGACGGCCGTCGGTCGTCGTTCTTCGTTCGTCGGTCCTCGTTCGACGGTCGTCGGTAGTGGTTCGTCGTTCGACGTTCTTCGGTCGTCGTTCAACGGTCGTCGTTCGTCGTTCGACGGTCGTCATTCTTCGGTCGTCGTTCTTCGGTCGTTGTTCTTCGTTCGTCGTTCTTCGGTCGTCGGCCGTCGTTCGGCTGTCGACGGTCGTCGGTCATCGTTCGTCGGCCGTCGTTCGTCATTCGATGGTCGTCGGTCGTCGTTCGTCTTTCGACAGTCGTTGGTCGTCGTTCGTTGTTCGACGTTCTTCGGTCGTCGTTCGACGTTCGTCATTCAACGGTCGTCATTCGACGTTTGTCGTTCAACGGTCGTCGGTCGTCGTTCGACGTTCGTCATTCAACGGTCGTCGTTCGACGGTCATCGGTCGTTGGTCGTCGTTCGGCGGTCGTCGTTCGCCGTTCGTCGGCCTTCGGTCGTCGTTCGACGGTCGCCGGACGTCGTTCGTTAGTTTTTTTATTTATTTACACATATAAATAAACAAGTTTTTTTAAAGAAAAAAGGTATCTTGGTTACCAATCTAAAAAGCTAATTTTTTTGTCTGCCTGATGGTGTAAAAATCCAATAATTGAAATCTAGAAGGCTTAGAAAATTTCTGTTGATGTCATCAAAATCAGGACGGTCAAAAACATACAGTTACCAAGTTTAAATTAAATAGTGTCAGTGGTAGGGAAGATAATAATATTTTTCTAAAATCACATTTTTTAGTTTTTTTGTAATAAATCAAAAACGAATCAAAATTTCCAGGATTTCTTTTCAGATTCTTAATCGCCATAAAAATGTGCAACTTTTCTCTGATCTAACCGACCTTGTATCGTTTACCGTTTCCAAGATAGCAATGGTGAGCATCGAAAAAAGCACCACCCTGTATAGCATATTCCATACCTTTTGGACACTGTATATAAATAAATTTAATGCACCGTCTTAGCACCTTACAATGTTTACGAAACATATACTACAGCAAAAAAATGTTTACAATAAAAAGTTATTGGTTTTCATGATCAATATTAGTATATTGGATGCTAAAAACGTGTAATTATGCAAATACGCTTTACGACATTTAACATTAAATTATAAGACATGAAGTTTTGTTGAACATGAGGACAATATTAACATTTAAACTCTTTCTTCAATAATTTTATTATTAAACAGATTTGATAAGTAAAACAACCATCATATACGTTAAAAATCACATGAATATGATATTTATTAGTGCAGTGGCGTAGGCAAGGGGGTGAAAGGGGGTCAAAACCCCCCATAGGCAGGGCCGGATTTAGACTTGATAAGGCCCTAAGCTATTTGAGATATGGGGCCCTTTATAAGTCCAGATATTATATGTCAGTGCCAAATATGATTTTCGGATAATTAGAGGGTTAAACAATTTTCTTTGAGGGGCCCCCAAGAATGTGGGGGCCCTAAGCTATAGCTTTTTTTTACAAATTAATGTTCTTACTTACATTTCGATCCAACGCGGTGCTCTGGAAATGATTATCGAGGTGATGGGCACCTTCTAGGAGTTGTTCGAAATTGTCATATCCAATTGAAAGACAAATACTAAGGCCGATTGCTGACCAAAGCGAATAGCGACCTCCTACCCAATCCCAAAAGCCAAACATATTTGCAGGATCGATACCGAAATCAGTTACCTTTGGTCCATTCGTACTTAACGCTACAAAATGTTTCGCCACGGCCCGGGGCTAACAGAACACATAATTAACAATTATAAAAATGTATAATAATCACACAAAACCACGATTTGCACAAAATAATATTTGACCGACCACATGGAAAAATGTTTAAAATTCATTTAAATTTATTAAACAGAGTCATGGGCGTCCGCAGCGGGAAGGGGGGGGCAAATGGGGCGCTTGCCCCCCCTGGAATCAAGCAAAAGTAGTACTTGTAAAAAAAAAACACAAAAATTAAAAAATTTAATTACAATTTATATATATTATTGTTTGTCTCTATGCTTTGCCCCCCTGGAAAATTTTCTGCGGACGCCCATGAACAAAGTACTCACGTCTTGCGCCTTATTCAAAAACCATTCCTTGGCAGAAGTAGCATTTGTAATAGTTTCTTGTGTTGTAAATGTTTTTGATGCGATGATAAAAAGTACCGTTTCTGGATTAACTTTCTTCAAGACTTCGGCGAGGTGTGTGCCGTCAATATTCGACACAAAATACGAATTAAGTCCTTTGTTGTATGGTTTCAAAGCTTCTGTGACCATCAATGGGCCAAGATCTGAGCCTCCAATACCGATATTAACAACATCAGTAATAGTTTTGCCGGTATATCTAAAAAATGAATCTATAAATATACAGGGTGGTCCAAATTCGATGGGATTGCATGGGTATCTCGGTTAATATTTAAGATAGAGAAACGCTTAAATTACCAAAAATGTGCAGTTTTTGAGAAAAAGAACTGTTTTCAAAAATATTCTATCATTTCCAGTTTTCGAGTTGTTGAATAAAAAGTGTTTTTTTGTCATATTAATATTGTGTCATATCTCCGCTATTGTTGTAAATATCAAAAATATTTATGAAGATTATTTTTAGATATTTTTATGTTTAATTTGATTATATTAAAGAAAAAAATGTTACGCTCACCGTTAAAAAGTTGTGACACAAACTTACCTTTTTTTAAATGAGAGCAATAGTTGGCTATGACTTATTTAAATTCCTTATTTTGTTCTCATTCCAAATATATAAGGGTTGATGTATTTATTTTCAATAATACGTAGGTTACGAGGGTTTTTTAGTTTGTTTTTTTAAGAAAATCATAGTAGGCTGTGAAAACAAAAAAGAACAAGGTTTAAAACCTTATAAAACTCATGTGGTACAAGTTACCAAGGTAGTTAATTAATATTTTCGATATTTACAACAATAACGGAGATGTGAAACATTACTAATATGACAAAAAAAAACACTTTTTATTCAATAACTCGAAAACCAGAAATGATAGAATATTTTTGAGAACTGTTCTGAGTTTGTCTCAAAAAAGTGCACATTTTTGGTAAATTAATCGGTTCTCTATCTTAAATATTAAGCGAGATACACATGCAATTCCATCTAATTTGGACCACCCTGTACAAAGAGTGTCCCCATCGAACCTCAATATATGAAACTCGCTTATCTTAAGAGCTACGAAATCGATTAAATTAAAGCAAAGTTGCATAACTTGTTGCTAAAGTCAAATCTCAAATGAAAATTGCCATAGCTGTCTCAGTTCCGAAGTTATTAAAAAAAATAATAATAATTTATTCGTTCGAAGTTAATACAACCCAAAAACCACATATATGGCTAAACTAATCAATTTTAACTTAAAATAAGTTTAAAATTACACAACAATTAAATTGCAAAATCGCTAAACGATGACCACCTGTCGAAGCGTTATCAAAAAACCTTTTTAAAGCGTAAATAGATGCTCAAAATTATTCGATTCACCCCAAATCAACATGTTTTGACCCAATTGTAACTTTTTTATTAATATTTTTCCATATTTTCTCGGAAAATTGACAATGTTTTGTACGCTACAACACATAAAATTCTTGTTTTAAAATAATAGAGCAGCAATTAAGCATAATTTTACAAATTCATGGTGAGGAAATGATTGGGCACGTTAATATTTGTCTAGAACTATTAATATAAATTGAAAAATCGTTTACCTAAGCATGAAATCATTAATTTAAATGTCTGCGCAAGCTTCTGCCGATTTACAATGGGCAAGAACATCTTAACCACGCTTTTAACAATTAAAACGTAATGCACTTTATTGAAAAGTATCTAGAATGAATTAAATACAATTGTTTCATCATTTTACAGTGATTATGCTCGTAATATTGTTAGGAAAAGTGACAATGTTTTGTAAGCTACGACACAAAATTCTTGTTTTTTAAATAATAGAGCAGTAATTAAGCATAATTTTACAAATCATTGGTGAGGAAATGATTGGGCACGTTAATGTTTGTCTAGAACAATTAATATAAATTGAGAAATCGTTTACCTAAGCATGAAATCATTAATTTGAATGTTTCCGCAAGCTTCTGCCGATTTACATTGGGCAAGAACATCATAACCACGCTTCTAACAATTAAAACGCAATGCATTTTATTGAAAAGTATCTAGAATCAATTAAATACAATTGTTTTATCATTTTACAGTGATTACACTCGTAAAGTTGTAAGGAAATCAAGAGTTTTGTTATATTTACTGACGTATTTTTATGCCTGTACGCAAAGTATAATTAATTATAGATTTGTGTATGTGTGCAGATTATGTTGGTGAGGGTTTTTCACTGTATAATTCCTTAGACCTGATTTTTTATGTGGTTTATTTTATCTTACCCTTTCCAAACTCCATCGAGAACGGAATTAGTGAACTCCTTCATATGTTTTAAAACTGCGTTTACATCAGGCATGACGTCTTTGCCTTCGACTAAGATTGGTTTGTTACTACGGTTGCGTAAAGCGACGTGTAGAACGGCTCTGTCTTCCGTAAAGTTTATTTTCTGTCCACTGAACATGGCATCACGAGCTTGTTCTACATTGCGAGCTCTAGCCAGCTCGACCAGCAGGTTTAAAAGTTCAGCATCGACTCTGTTTTTTGAGTAGTCGATTAGGATCTCTCCATCACTGGGGGTTGGAATTCGAATGCTGCAAAAAAAGGTGAAAATTTATCGGTGTGACAAAAATTCTTTGTTTACTACTATTTAAAACATTTTTATTTAGGTAAAATGAACAAGGGTACAATAAAAACATTATTTGATTACATCAGTGCTTTAAATGTAAATTTTTTTAAACACTTTCCATTTTATTTCAATTAAAAAAAGACTTAACGAGGTTTTTTAGTGCTACAGCTTTACGTAAAAAGCTTATTTTAGTTCTTAAGTTTTACAGTGTTGAATCTAATTTTATTAATATGTGCTTATAGCTCGAGTAACCAAAAAATAATGATGCTGTACTTTTAGAATATATTTTCCAATCTAGGGTGATTCCCTTAATAATTCAAAAGCTTTTTAAACTATTTATACAGATCATTTTATAAATAATTGAAAAATAAATATGCAATTAACACAAGGAATAAATAAAATCAAGCAAATCATAAAAAAAGTTTTATTTATGTTTAAACAACAGTTTAAAATGTATGTACGTACTTCACATTAATTTTATTAACTTAACATAAAAAGCCTCTAGAAATGTTTAATAAAAGCTTGTGGACTCATAATTCAACATTAAATTTACTTTTAAAAAACTATGGCGAACACACCATATGCTTTAAAAATATAATTCTAGTAATGCATTGCACAATAATTTAAATTTTACATACAGCAATAAAATTCCATATAATTATACTTTTTAATCTGTTGTAATTACATAATACTATGTTGCAAACCCTTGGAAAGTCTAACAATAAATATTTAAAATTTAAATAGCTTAAATTTCTATTAATACTCGAAATAATTTTTTTTTTAAATTATTCTTTCATTTTAACTAGTTGCAGTTAAAAATTACATAAATGCATCAATCGAAGCTTGGCTATCAGCACTTAAAAAATAATTAAAGCATAATAATCTACAGTAAACATATAATTTCGATATAAATGTATTTATCGCCTAATTACTGTGGTGTAATCTTTTTGTTGCTTAGTCAAGGCTTAAATTTTACGATATTGATAATAATTATAGCGCAAATCATTGCATCTTTCACGGGTTACAAAAATAAAGCATTGATAAGCAACAATCACCGTTTGAATTCAAATGTTTTTTGGGAAAACAAATGCTAGTGTGTTAAGGTCATATGAAGGTTGTCTAAGTCATTGAATAAGGTTAGGATATGGATTTACCTGAATTTTCCGAATCTGCACGGCTCGTCGGCAAACAATTTCTGTATGTTTATGCTACTTCCGTGTTTGTTAAAATATTCCTGGATTTTTTGATACGCCGGTTCGGCAGTTAAGGGTTGTCGCGGATCCATATTCACAGTTGATGTATACCTCACTGGCACACGAAGTGTACAAGAAATGTGGCGCGCCCACTTTCGCGCCGGTACAAATCCCAAACCCCAGCACATTGCATTTTTTAAAGCGCATAATCCAGTATTTTAAATTTTTGTTTATCACATACAAATTAATATCAGCATAGGAGTACTTTAAAATCCTCCATAACAAAAACAGGACTATATTTTTAAAAAATTTGCCATGCTTTTTAGAACTACAAGCCTGCAAATAAACTAATTTAGGAGCTCAAATTGTAGTTTACACATTTTTTAATTTTCCGTAGAACTATTTATGTACAGCAACACATATTTCACTTATTTCTTGTTAGGCGTTATCCTGAGATATCTGAGCATAAAGGGGTTCGACGAACGGGAATCGGATCCATGGTACATTATCCAAGGACCCCAATTATTTACAGGGTGGCCTATTTTTAATGTCCATCCAGGGAGGGTATCTCAGTTATTATCAGAGATAGAAAAAACACTTTGTACGCAGCCTCGATTTTTTCGAGGAGAATTCATTGCCGTAAACAGACTTTTGGTATTTTTTTTTTAATTTTCGAAATATAGCCAAAAACCGATTTTTGGCAATTTTCAAAAATGTTAAATATCTTGCTTAAACGAAAAGAAAGAAAAACTTTAAAGACATTTTTGGCATGGTTTTTTGTCTTGAAAAGATAGCGATATTTATATTTTTTAACACAAATATTGATATATTACACCTAACTTTCATATATTACATGGCAATCATAGTTGGCTTTGACATTCGTCGAAAGCTTGCTTTATACCCTTTTCAAAAATATATAATTTGCTTATGGTTGCCATTTAAAATAAGAAAGTTGGGTGTAATAAATCGATATTTATGAGTAAAAAAAAATTGAATACCGCTATCTTATTAAGGACAAAAAACCACGCAAAAAATGTTATTAAAGTTTTTTTCTATCCTTTCGTTTAAACGAGATATTTAACATTTTTGAAAATTTCCAAAAATCGGTTTTTGACTATATTCCTTAATTTTATTAAACTTTAAATTTTTTATCACTCACAAGAAAAACTAAACTTCAAGTTAAAGATGTTGAGACAGTGGCGTAGGCAAGATGCTTCCACGGGGGGGGTTAATAAACGCAAAAAGAGCTGAGGACCTATTTTTTTAGGTCACCACTCTCTTTTGAAGTTTTTTAGCAGGAGGATGTTGGTTGGTTTCATCATGGAGGGGGTTCATAAATGGCAAAAAGAGCTGAAAACATTTTTTTTGCACAACATTTACAGTTCTCCAGCTCCATAACGACTTATTGCGAACCTACAGGGGGGTTCTGACCCCCTAACCCCCCTGTCTACGTCACTGTGTTGAGAACTTATTAATACATTTTTTTTATAATTAAAAGACATTTAAACAGGGCCCGACCAGATCACATATTTTTTTAGTAGGTATTTTGAAAAAATCAAGTCAAAATTAAAATATTTTATTTTAAGCACGTAATAGGGTGTTACAACAAATTTAAACTAACCTAATTGCTATCCAAGTCATGATAATATTAACAACTAACTCACAATATAAAAATGTCTTATAGAGATATTGCTTACATCATTAAAAAATTACATCGTTACATACGTCGGTGTTGTCATAACCCCACAATTGTTTTCCTTGGCAGCCATAAGTATGTAACCGTCGTTACCCCAATAATTGGACCAACTGTTCTTTATTAGCCAATAGTCTTTGCCGTTTAAAGTTCCATAGCCCACCGCCAGTACTGCATGATCGAGTTGATCCTCTTTGTTGCCACTACAGAAGCAAAAAATTGTCAGGTTGAAACAAAAGCAAAACGCTGGTACACAGAAAGGCTGGGATATACAGGGCGCGTCCCAAATTCAATATTCAAGTGGTTTTCAAAAACTGATTTATTACAAAAATATTCTTAACAAGATGTTGTTGTTGTTTTACTAGAAGATTCAGGATTCTAAGCATTATATTTCAGTAACAAAATCCAATACGGCTCGCATAAGAATAAATTTTTCGTGAATAATTTTTGAACTAAAATGCTATGATAATTTTCTTTACAAATTCTGATTTAGCACTAAATTACGCAACTTTTTTCCCATTTGACCGACTTACTAACTGTTAAAATAAACAAATGACAAACGTCCAATTTGGGGCACCTTGTATAGTTTGAAATCGATGCGACCCCAAAAACCACAAGTAACTGATCAATTTTGGCTCGAAATACATTTAAAACTATGCAGCATCAATCAACACAACGAATTAAATGCATTGGAGTTTGCACAGCCATTGCAAAATCGCTGGCCACCTGTCAAAACGTTTTCAAAAATCTTTTTAAATCAAACACATGCTCAAAATTATTTAATTCAACCCAAATCAACATTTTCTGACCCAATTGTAATTTTTTCATTCATATTTTGCCACTTTCGCTGAGAAAATCGACATTATTATGTAGGTTAATATGTCACATACAATTCTTGTTTTTTAATGATAGAGCAGTAATTAGGAATAATTTAGCAAATTTATGGTGTGGAAACGATTTGGCACGTTAATATCTGTCTAAAACAATCAATATAAATTCAGAAATTGTTTACCTAACCATGAAATCATTAATTCAGATGTTTAAGCAGGCTTCTGCCGATTTACTCCGAGCAAGAACATCATAACCCCGCTTTTAATGTTCAAAACGTAATACAGTTCATTGAAATGTATCTAGAATGAATTTTTACATTTTTTTATCATTTTGTAGAGATACGCTAATTAAATTCTTGGAAATTAAGAGTTTTGTTATATTTATCGACGTAACGTGCATCGCCTTTACACAAAGTAAAATTAATCAATAGCAAATGAGTAAAAAAGTGTGTATGGGTGTGAATAATGTTCGTGCGTATTTTTTTTGCTGTACAAATCCCAAAAACTATTTTTCAAGTAGTTTTATCAGTTGATTTGTTTTTGTTTTTTTTTTAAACGTTTGTATTTACAAATTAATATACCATTTTGGTTCAAAATAAACTCCATTCGAATAGAAGCTGAAAGTACGGTGGCTTGCATCAATGGCCACACTAATGGGGCCATGTTTAATAATAGCCAGTTTAAGGGCATCCTCATTATTTGTCGTTACATTTACGTAACCGGTTATTTTTGCCGTCATGGTGACGTTTTTTATGTGGCAGTACGAGTCCTGAAACATACGACAATCAATACAAAACATTAGACGTAATCAACGAACGTACTTGGCCTAAATATGGTCCGTATTCGTCTTCTGTTGGTAGACCACCATGTTTCATCATCCACTGGTAAGCCCTAAAATCTTCACCACCATCACATCCATTATTGCCAAAGCTGCAAAAAAAACAAATAAGGGATGCCAAGTTCACAGCTTCGTAGTTTTTTTTTTGTTTGTTTACCCCCATGAGCAATCAATAAGCGCTTGTTGCGAGAGCCTTAGAAGCTGACCACCAGTTTTCAAGAAGTATGCACCTTCAATAGCACCTACTGTACCAAAAGACCAACAAGAACCACAGACAGACTGATCTAAAAGATGATAACATGAAGTTATCAATCCAAAATTACATTCTTTCGATACCAAAAACACTTCAACAAACTGAAATTATTTTTTTACTTATTTTAAGTTTCACTCACCTTTTACAGGTGTAACTGCACCAAATATTCTCCAATCGAACTGTGTTGGTAGATCGTTACTGTCGATGAACTTGTAAGGGAACTCGGAACCTCCATTGTACACCCCTGAATATATTTTACCTCGTAGAGCTTTCATTTCTAATTCAGTTCTATCAGCCAAATGATTTACTCCTAAACTGTAGCCTAGACATAATTAATAAATAAAAATAATATCGAGGGTCTCATATCAGAGGGGCGTAGGAGCCATCTGTAAAATTGTTCAAGAAAAGAGAAAAACTTTCTGTAAATTCAATTTTTATGCAGTCACTTCAATTCTGTTCCTGCTTATACATATATAAAAATATGTTGATTTATCTGACATACAAAGATTTATCGTTTTTCTTCAGTTTAACACATTTTTGGCGAAGACTCCATTTTTGAATTTTTGGCGCATACACCCCTCTGATATGAGACCCACGATTATTGTACCTAGCGCGCCTAGGTAGGCAACCCTGCGGACGTGGCGGTTTATATGGTGGTCAGCAGCAAGAACTGTCTGTCCTTAGCGCGCCTGCTTATAAACACCTAAACGTTCGTGAACCTTCCATTCTTCGAACACTCCATGGAACACTCTTGGCACGTATCGAAGAGCCCGCTAGAAGTATATCGCAACATTTTCTAGAACCTTACTGCTGGCCACCATACAAACCGCCACATCCGCAGGGTTGCCTACCCTAGGCTCATAACAATATGTTCGTGAATAAACCTCTGCTAATACAAACTCAGGAGCAAGCAGTTTTTATGGAACATTGCAATAAAAATAAGAGTAACTTACCTATATTTTGCCTGTTAATGGAATGTATATATCTAACATTCTGTCTGAACACCTCTTTACGTTTTACATGTTCAAATTCGTTACCGTACACCTTCTGATGTTTGTTCATAAATTTGTCAAATTCATAATCAACATGAGAGGTTTTGGTTGGATGGATGAACTCGCGCATGGGATTGAAAGTGTAAATGTGTTTATCACCAGGTCCTGGGAAGGAACTGCAAGTCATATCTTAAAAAAATATATATTAGAATGTTTCTGGTATGCTAATTTGGAGCAACCATACTTTCATTGATTTTAAAAGTGCCTGGATCGATTGAATCAATATCGAATGATTCATATACTAGATAGTAATGGTCATAATGACTTCCTAAAAGGGAATTAAATCCTTTCATTTCATACCTAAAATACAGAGTAATGTTTAAAAATCTATCTAAAAAAAAAAAAAAAAAGTAGTGTTAATCTGTATGTGCATAAAAATTGTGAATTAATTGATGTTTATTTTTTGCATTATTGTGCCTCTACTTTATACATTTTTATTAATACAACATTTATTTGCAAAAAAAGTCAGTTTATTAGAAAATTACTAAAGAATGTTTATTTTTGAAACATTATTAAACACAATTACCTCATTGGTACGGCATATTTAGCACCTACATTTTCAATGTCGTCTTTATACCTCAACCACATAGTGTACTTATTAACTTTTTGGCCAATGGTTTGACTTAAAACCCATTTCTCAGTGTCTATTCCATCTATCATCTCATCACCTACATAAAAATATATTTATTAGCATTGCAACAAGAGCGGATCACTTTTGGAAACTTTATAGAGGCTTAACATTTTGGTACCCTTAAATTTGTCTTTAATGAAACTGTACTTCTACTTCAGTACTCTTTAGAAGATGGTGTTTGGTAGGGTACCTATATAAACAGGGTAAGGACAGGCGCTGGACAAGTTTTTATTGTATATACGGTCGAGTTTTGCTTGCCACTAGGCTGCGACCTCCAGATTTTAAATAGTTTGCATGCAGAACATAGGCGGTTGTACACATTTTATTTTTTTCTTGCGTGTTCACAGTGTTTAAGTGTGATCCAAGACTTTAAAAGACATTAGTGATAGTTGTGTAAGTTATTACCATACGTAAATTTTATAAGTTAAGGTAAATACAATTATTTTTTTAATTTTTAAGAAAATGTGCATTGTAATTATTTGTCTACATCTAATGGCAATGATTGGAATTAATAATGTAATTTTGTCATAAAATATGAAATTAAATTGATGAATCTATACTTTTCAGTTGCTCATTGGACATTAAAAAGGAATTAAGTAAACAATTGTTTGCAACTGCGTGTATCATGGGTTGCATGCTTACAGTGGAAATACGCGCTCCGTATATGTTTTTTAAACATTAATAGCTAATAACAATTATTAACCCTTCATTTTACTCACTTCTTAGTTGCTATACGTACCATTGCATCTATTTCCGCATGCCAATTTTTACCTTCAAATTTCGTTTAAAAATTGAATTATTAAAAGAAATCCTATATAGTCCCATTGTGGCTATGAGAAATTTGGAGAGTTCGTGAAGCTTAGCCATACCCTGTTATATATAGATACCCTAGTATTTGGTACCACTAGCCTTCCCTTAATCCAGCCCTGATCATTGCAGCTAATAAAAGCTGTTTAAATATGGATTTAATGTAAATTCATCAAAAGGTACCATGAATTTAAATATTCAAATATTTTTTTAACGGTATTATTTTGATCAGGATTGTTTTGAAATGTCAGTTTTGCTAATATTTGAATTGTTAATCTTACCAACACACTCAAAACCAACAAGAGAAGGTAAAATGGACTGTGGTTCAATGGTGGCATCCTGCGAACCATTTACTTGTAAGCAGGTTTCGGCATTTAATACGCTCTCAGTGGTTACAGGGGCGACTTTCAAACTAGAGCCATAATCACCTGCACCTCCTAGTTGATATGTTTTCACCATTCCACCATAATAATCTATACGAGACTGCTTTGAAGGAGCGTCATACCTTCAATATGATTTAATCACGGCATAATTATTAACAATATAGGGATTTAATATTGCATGCCACATATAACAGAAAACAAATGATTGTGTGGCTTCAACTGTTTTGCCATGTCTTAAAAATACATTTTTTAATCAATGTTATCCTACGACCGTGCATAATAATCTTATTAATATATTCTTGATCAATAAATATGATAATTCTCAATAAGATAGCTTTAATATTACTATTATTTCAATTAAAATATTTAAAACATATAAATAAAATAAAACAAGTGATGGTGTAGCATAACAATTGTTATGCTACACCATCACTTGTTTTATTTTATACTGAATGTGAAGCATTCGATTGTTTTACTTTAATAAGAAAGCATTTTTGGAAAATTCTAATTTAGGAGAGTACTTTGACATAAATTACTTTTATTTTAACACCTAATTGCATCATTAATCAATTTTATTTCGTTTTATTGTTAAAAATAAAAAAAATTGTTTACCAAGCATAAAATGGTTCCATAAGTTCCGCATACGGAATGAATAAAGTTCCTGTGACTGTGTATGTTTCGCTCCAAACTGGAGATGCCACATTTTTTTTACAGTCTAAAAACAATTTACTTAAGAACACTGAAAAAACAATTGAGTATAATATAAATATTTTACCTGAGATGTTAAGAACACATAGGAGACAAATCGAAAATATTAAATCAACAGCAGAGCCCATTATTAATGCTTTTATCTTACATCAGAAGTAAACTAAATAGAAAATTCAATTCTTGCCCGGTTTTGAAAACATCTTAACAAAGCAAAACACAGCTGATAAAGGAAAGTAAGATTTGAGCCTTTATTTCAAAACAAATGCAAATCCTATTGGCTACTAGGCTGCATGTTATCAAACCTTGTTTCTCAGCGCCGTGACGCTGGGTACAATTTCCAATGCTGTGGCATTTTTCTAATGTAACAAGATATTTTTTGTTAATGCTGTGTTAACAAATAATTTTATTTGTATAGCATAAACAAACACCTTGCTTATTAAGCAACAAACTATCCAATAACAAAGAAAGCACGCCTGATCTATATAAATAAATTTATCACTTATATTTCGTGATAGGAATGTCATAGTTCAACAAAGATAACTCAAAAATTACAAGAAATGCGAATAACATGTGATGAAGACATGCCATCGTGTTTAAATTTTTCATATTAAATTTTGATGTTGTTACTTGTAGCTAATTTGATTGCTGGAATTGATGAATTCAATAAAAAAAAGACATGTTTTGTAACAATAATTTAATTTAAAAACTAATTACAGTACACTTAAATTTACAACATAACTTGCTTAACAAAACTGGTATCTTCTGTAGCTATATGGGAACCAGGAAGTCGGGCAGAATTCTAGAAAAAAAAATTGTATTAACTCACAAAAAAAACAAACATCTAAGATAGATTAAACAAATGAATAAAGTTGATACATTAAAATATTTGTTATAGCTAAGTATATACATTTCAGCTAATAAAACAAATGAACAAAGTTAAACATTCGAATGTTTGTTGTTAATATGTAATAACAAGACAAACATTTCAATGCATAAAACAAATGAACAAAATGAAACATTCAAATGTTTGTTATTGCCAAGTACATTCTTTTCAGCCAATAAAACAAATGAACAAAGTTAGACATTCAAATGTTTGTTATTGTCAAGTACATGCATTTCAGCCAATAAAACAAATGAACAAAGTTAAACATCCAAATGTTTGTTATTAATAATAACGAGACAAACATTTCAATGCATAAAACAAATGAACAAAATTAGACATTCAAATGTTTGTTATAGCTAAGTACATAAATTTCAGCTAATAAAACAAATGAACAAAGCTAAAAATTCAAATGTTTGTTGTTAATATAACGAGACAAACATTTCAATGCATAAAACAAATGAACAAAATTAGACATTCAAATGTTTGTTAAAACTTGTAACACTATCTGCTGTCATGATGTCGTTTCCGACCAAAAAAATCATTTTAGCCTAGGCCACGATATAAATTAAAAATTTTCAAGTTAAGTATTATAATTAATAAATAATTTACCAGTTTCTTGGCTCTGTCTTCTATCAACCCATAAGCAAAATGATTCAGTGTTATGGTTCTTGGCAAAGCTACACCTTGAAATCGGTAGATGGAACCGCCGGATATATCCGTATCCAATTTTATAACATTTGCGATCGTCACTCTCCCTAAATGATTCGTATTCGTCACCATTGGACCTCTCGATATATCAACATGATCACCGGCTCTGAATAACGTAATTTTTCCGTTATTATTTGCTGCTATATCAGGAATTTGTGACGTCTTGTGGGGATTATTTTTAAATAATAACAACGCAAAATCGGTGGAGACATCGAGACATTCGATTAAATGATTTTGTTGACACAACTTAACCATTTCTATTGATAATACTTGTAATTCTCTGCGAGTAGGTTTCCAATCGTCTAGAGACAGCTGAGCGTCGTATACGAAACTCCCGGATTTAACTGAAAATTATAAAAATAAACAATTAAAAATGCATCAAAATCCTCTTTTTAACACTTTTGCAATATTTATTTATGAAAAAACGTTAAGCATACATACCGTTAGGACTGGGAAAACTATGAATTTGTACGTTCGCATTATCTTTAAAAGCACTATTAATTACACCTCCTAATAGAAAGCTACACGTCCGCCAGAATGCTTTATTAACAACCGCTGGTTGAGGGATATGATAATGCAATAATTGTAAGCTACACGAATCTGGTAACGGTTTATGCATATGCCATAATATGTCTTTGTTAATGACAGCTACAGCCGAACGATTCATCGTAGTTTCTCCTAAATCTAAAATTAAAACAGTTGGTAACTTACAATATGATTTAAGTTTAAAATACACACGTTTTGCACAATCATAGGGTGTCGATAAGTTTTTATTCATAACTAAAGGGACGTTCTCTTGTGGTCCTTCGTAAATTACTTCTATTTTCTCTATACGACCAACTGCCTCTCTCTGCTGTTTTTGTTCTAAAGTGAATAACTCGCTTTGTCGTTTAATTTCGTCAGAAATACTGCTCAAGTAGCCTGAAAATATATTCGTTTAAATATAAGTCGAACGACAAATAATGGTAATGTTTACGTTTGTTTGTCATCCTGGATATTGCTATCTTTGGAAAATAAGCATGAATTTGCTTTGTTAATAGAATACTTTTAGATGACATGATTGCACTGTGAATAATTACAAAATTAAATAATTAACAAAATAATATCCTCCATAAAATTCTATAGGTTAGGAAAACACGCTTGTCCGGTAGGTGCTGTACTCTGCGTTTTGAAACTGTGAACTACACGTCGTTTTAAAATTTAAGGTTATACCGTAGTTGTTTTGCCTTGTCACTTTACCTGTGAATTAGTAAAAAGAATAGTGCAACATGGCTTTAGCAGAATTATGTGGAATGCAAGATTTTGATAAATTTAAAGACGACGGATTACTGCAAGACGATGTGTTTAATTACAGTCAAAACTTTGGTAACAATATGAATTTGGCAGTGCCTCCGTTTGCTAATGTAAGTTAGTGTGTTTTTAAACAATGTAGGGGCTAATTTTTTTTTTTTTAGCCCGTTGAAAACTTAGCCCGATTTACTAAGGATGAAAATGGTCGTGAAATAAAGATTAAATTCGATCACGGTACTACGACACTTGGTTTTCAATATGAAGGGGGTGTCGTGCTTGCAGTAGACTCACGAGCTACTGGAGGTTCATTCATTGGTTCTCAGACTATGAAAAAAATTGTGGAGATCAATGATTTCCTACTTGGTGAGTAAAGATTTCAAATTCATGCACCGACTCAATATTAACGTCTAACAATTGAATTTCAGGAACGTTGGCTGGAGGTGCTGCTGATTGTGTGTATTGGGATCGAGTATTGGCGAAACAGTGCCGTATGTATGAACTTCGTAATAGAGAACGTATATCAGTAGCTGCTGCATCGAAACTTATGGCCAACATGGTGTACAACTACAAAGGAATGGGTCTGTCAATGGGTATGATGCTAGCTGGTTGGGATAAGAGGGTAAGGACTGTGGTATTTTATCTTCAAATACCCAATTTTTATTTCAATTATTACTCATTAAATAGACCAGTTTCGGTATTTTTTGTAACTTACTTTACTGTCTAGCTGTGGCTATTATAACCTTAGCTTGAAACTGGTGTTGATTTAATTTTTTTTTAAACATGTGCAGGGCCCCCAATTGTACTACGTTGATTCAGAAGGTACACGCACCCCTGGAAAAGTATTCAGCGTGGGATCTGGCTCAATATACGCCTTCGGTGTGCTCGATTCCGGATATAAATGGAACTTGAAAGACGAGGAAGCTTATGAACTTGGAAGACGTGCAATTTACCACGCGACCCATAGAGATGCTTATTCTGGTGGTATCGTACGAGTTTATCACATGAAAAATACCGGATGGGTTCATATTGACAATAACGACTGCATGGATCTTCACTACCAGTACCAACAAGAAAAGGAATTCAATGAAGCTATTTAATTTATGTAATCGATTATTTCCTTAATTATGTTCTTTTTTAAGTCAAAATATAATCATTTTTAAAAAATTGTTTTTATTTTGTTTATGCACCCTTAACCCCTTGAACGTTACATTTATTTCCTGGGTTTATGCATTCGACAATGTCGCGGCGGCAGAGGCTAACATTTTTTTATGTTCCTTCTGTAATGAAGCTGTGAGTTAAAAAATACAACAATTAGGCTGTTCTCTATCAGCACCTCAAAAGAATTCCATTTTTTGTTACAAAAATCACATGCAAAAACCGCGCGAACCCAACTTACCCAAATCTACCTGCATAAGATTTTTGGGTCAAGAAAAAAGAAGACTTGGCGTCGGTGACAGAGACCAACCTAATTTTTGTCTTTCCAACCTATAGCTTCAACACAGAATGCACGTTAAAAAAAAATCTGCCTACGCCGCCTTGATACTGTCGCGTGCATAAAACCGGTTCTAGTTCTAACCCGCGATCAACTAGTTATCCGCTTTCGCGTGTACAAGGCCTCAAATCGTACAGCACGGCACAAACGCGATAAAACCGCTCGAACCCAGTTCGTAGAACAAGGTCAACGGTGCAAAAGCGGTAAAAATGCCCAAATTTAAATCGTAGAGCCTCGGTATTAGCGCGAATAGAACGCCCGAACTCAGTTCGTAGAGACCAGTCAAGGTATTTACACACTTTTGGTGCTTCTGGCTCGTCGTAGATTTCACCCCGCCCCGTAACCTTCGAAGCCACGCCCCCAGCTTTTTTTATAGGCTACTTACGCCATTGTATTGAGCCTACATCCCTGACGGTAGCTACGCTACTGGTTAAATTAAACCTTTATACATAGATGTCGCTACATACCCTTTCTCTAATAATTTTAAGTAACACAGTGGTCTTTAAATATAAAACTTGGTTCACTCAACTGCGCTGGCGTTGTTTTGTGAAATTTGTGAACTGACAGTTGTCAGTTGTAGTCGGTCAATTGTGCAAAGCAGTGTGGTGTCAACAAACTTTCAAGTTTTTGTGAAAAATGTGAAAGAATTTGTCAAAACGAAAATAAATAAATATATGTGATTTTTATTGTGTATTTAGTGTCTTTTTTAAATTTATCAAAATGGCAAAGAGATTAACTGAAGAAATGATCATTGCGCGCACCAAAATTTCGGATTTATCTAAAATTAAAAGATTGAATTGTTGGTAGGTACATATTACATTTTTAAAACCATTTTGTGTGTCAGTTATTAAAATATTAATTTCTGTAGTTGTATGTACCATTCACCATTTTTATTTTTTTCCAGGGGCAGTGAACTAGTTGATATATCTCTTTTACGAAAAATACCTAATGTTGAAGTTCTATCATTAAGGTAAATACCAGTATGAATTTTAAAATAATTTAAGTTCTGCATATATGAAGACTAATTTCTTAATATTTTTTCAATCTAATATATCCCCCTTATTTTATGAAATAAAAAATGGGTACACCACTGCTTATCAGTGTCGTATATAGGGGAGGGGGTGAAAGTGCACCCCCTTAAAAAATAAATTTTATTTTGACGAAATTTCCAAATATTAATTGCCCAAATACCATTTAATATTATATAATATTATAACGCACTAGATTTATAAAAAAAATATTACTCTTTTTAAATAATGTATGCACTCAAAATCGGTAGCTATAAATCGAATTAGAATTATTTCTTGCTCTTTAAAAGGCTGTGGTTGCACTGGTTGTGAAAACACTGATTTATCGGATTTTATAATCCACAAAAATGAAACCACGTGGTTTAAGATTGTTTAATCTGATTTCTAGCATATAGTTATTGTTTTTACGGTTTTTATTTCAGTTCATTAGCCACTAAGGCGGGGGTTTGATCCTTTAAACCCCCCTTTATTATTTCCTTGTGTTACATATTGCGCGATTAAATTAATTAAACATTAAGTTATCAATTTGGTATTGATTGCGCAGGTGTTTTTGATCAAATTAATTACGTTAAGGTACGATTACACTGTTAAGACTCATGTAATAATTAAAATTATTATTTTGGTATGTCCCAGTTGCCTTAAAAGTAATGTAGAACACTTTTTATTATTAGAAAAGTGTCTTGATTAATTTGATTGGCTCAAATCATAGTAATTAACCATTAGTTAAATGCACATCTTATAATTATTTGTTTGTTTGATAATTTGGACCAAAAAGGGCAAATAGGTACTAGTCTTAAAACAATTTTCGCAAAAATATTTTGTTTGCTAAAAAAAGAGTAGCTATGGTACACAATTATTGCATAAGGAGCTCTGTTGCATATGTGCAATTTAAACGTTTGAGTTTTTGCTAAAAAAAAGCACTCCTTAATAAGTTAACGTAAGATTTTATCACCTTCAGTGACCCTAAAAAATTTTGTAGGCAAAACAAAACAGAGCTGAGTGCGCATTTTATTCTTAAGTAACTCTTTAGCGCGCAGATACATCTTAAACAATTTAAAGCCTTACAATCTTCGAGGAAAAAAATGCGAATGTTATAATCTTTGGTAAAGTATTGAAAATTTCGTTTTTTTTTCAAGTGTTTGTAATTTTTTTGTAGGCTTAAGAAGGGGAAACTGTGGATGCTTATGTATTCTTTAGGGGCTACTTAATTTGTCATAAATGATTAAACGGGTTTTTATTACCTCTCGATTTAATACAACTTAAGGTGGGTGGAAGAAAAGCCACAATTGCTAGAGTTCGCTTATTGAAATTCCATAATTACAATAATTGCAAATAAAACCTTGAACGTGCTTCGTTAAAAAAATCTTCTTGCATAAAAATACGTAATCTTGCCCAGACGTTTCAGACAGTTAGTCGTTGGATCAGTTAATCAAAACCAGGTCACTTCAAATTTATGCAAACTCGCAAATCCACAACTTTATTTGGTTTTCACTTTTGTTACGTTATTTTGCCAGTGTGCGCAGGAAATTGAACGCGAAGGATATAGTTTGGAGGTTGATTTAAACGAGTCTAAAACAAAATAAAGTAGCTTTAAGCCAATACCCAAAAAAAAAATTGTTTTGTTTTAATGAATTAATATTTAAGTGAAAGTTTTTATGAATTAATGTGTATTGTAATTATGAATTGGGCCAAGGTGTGGTTTGGCTGGAACACCCCCAACTTCCTCCAAATAATTAAAGTTTGTTGAATTGGTATCAAGAAACTTAATCTAGACCGGTGTTTATTTGATGGGCGTCTAGCCAAGGATTCATTGCTTGATGTTCCTGTTTATTGCGATTTTAATTAATTAAATAATATAAAGGCAAAGTTCTTTTAAAGCACCGCTTTTGTGTGTTTTACAAAGGATGAAGTTGGGTGTTTTGAGGCCTGTGAACTTCCAGTCAATCGTGAATGAATCATTTTGGTTGTATTTGCAAAAAGAGGGATATGGACAAAGCTAAGATTTATTGAGGTAACCATGTCCTTTTGGTGAATCCATAAATATGTTCATCATGAAGTCTAATGACCCTGAAATAATTATGTCTTTCATGCAGTGCGAAAAAATCGGTAGGAATATCGGTTTTTGATAGATAAATCGTATCAGCGAATGTACTGATGTTTAATGTTCCTAAAATAATTACATTTTTCAAGCAGTGCATCAAACAAATTGGTAGATTTAATATAACATTTTTAAAGTTTTTTAATGTATCTTTCGTATTATTTTCTTTAACTCTTGCTAAATTACTATTAAATAAACTGATTTGACTACAATAAGGTGATGATGTAAGGTTAAACCTACTTATCGAACTTAATGGCTGTGAAATTGTACAATAAAACACTTTTAATTTTCTTTACAAACGTTTTATTACACAGATTACAAAAATGATGATAAAGTATATACAGGGTGGTCCACATTCAAAGTATTCGTGGAGAGAATTGCTTCACAGGGCTTTACAAGCCCGTAGCTTCCATGCTTGGCATTTAAAGACAGTACTTTAGCTTTTTTTTTAAGGGTTGTTTACCATTTCTACCAACAATTAAGCCAATAACTAAATTTTTAATTTTTTGGTCACAAAAGTTTGAAGGGTATACACTTGGCCAATTATTAAACGCTTGGAAGGGCTGTAAAAAATATTTTAAATCGGTTTCTGAACAAGTAGGTAGTCGTTATGCATTGCTTAAGTGTTGTTTAACATTTCCAACAACAATTAAGCGAATATTTAAATTTTTTAATCTTTGAACACAAAAGTGCCAGAGGTAGGGGAGGGAGGGGTAATGGCGCCCACTTAAGCAAAAAAATTCATATATTCTAAATCGTAACAACAATTACGCTGTAATTAGAAATTATTGTCGCCAAAACATTACTTAGTGTTCGGGTTAAGTCAAATTTAATTGAAACTTAAAGAACCAAAACTTATTAAAAATTTAAAAACATGTAAGTGAGCGGAATTACCCGCCTGCTAGTGGGTAATGGCGCTCACCTATTTTATGTGTAAACAGCTTTGGATATTGATATTCCAGGATGCTTTACTAGTTGTTCTTTTAGTTGTACGAGGCATTGTGCACAATTACTATGAGAAAAATTAAAATATAAATTAAATTATATAAAAATATCAATGAGGGTAGTGCCGCTCACCGAGCGGTATCTATTACCGTAGTTAATTGAGCGCCATTACCCCCTGTTGCACAATTGCCTAAATTCGGTATTTTACTAAACTAGCCTTGAATTTAAGAAATAGCTTTATATGGTCACTTCTGCTAAAAATGACACAAATTTCATAGGAGACCAAAGCACAAACTCAAACTAGACTAATTGAACTACTTACAGTTTTTTTTTTGTCAGCGATTTCTTGTAAGATAATGTTAAAAATGGCACACGTTCAAATAACTTACGTTATATGGTAAAATACGTTTGTTTACTTAGATACGGCATTGTGTTTATTACAACGAAAGCTAAGTTTAACTTTTAAATGTTTGAAAACTGGCGGAAAATGACGGTGAGCGTAATTACCCACTACCCCGCTCTCTCTATACGAGGTGAGCGTCAAAATTTCCCGGCCTGACTATGAAAGAAACGGCGTAGGCTCAAAATTAAATTTTATTTTTCATTATAATCCCCCCTGACATCAATACACTTATTACATCGTTTTAGCAACAATTCGATACCCCTAAAAAAATATGTCACTCGGGGCCATATCTGGACTATACGGTGATCGATTTGTTCAAAACCGCAGTCACGAATTGCGGCTTGAGCAATTCCAGCAGGGTGCACGGGGGAATTGTCGAGCAGTAAACGCACGCCTCTGTTCAGTTTCTCACGTTTTTCTCCCGATTATTTTGTCGTAATTTGTTCAGGTGTGCTGCATTATATACCCCGTTAACTATGGTGTTGCGTTCTTTAAAATCTAAGAGAAGAATGCCCTCACAATCCCAAAAGATCGTAGCCATCACCTTTTTTGTCGACTGACAGACCCTGAACTTTCTTGGCGGTGCTTCTCATTTTCGCCTCCATTCTATCGATTTTGGACCAAGGATCATAGTAGAGAACCATGGTTTCATCCCCTGTACAATTGTCTTTAACGCGTCCACAGGATTTTCTCCACAAAGCTCCAAAAACGATCGAGCACATTCAACACGACGCTGGCGCTGAACTGCTGAGAGATGTTTGGGGACCCACCTTCAACTAACTTTATTCATGCCTAACCGATCGTGGAGGATTCGGCGAATGCTTGTATCTGAAAGCCCCGACATTTTTGATAGTTCTTTCACCTTCAAGCGTCGATCGCCCAATACGTGTTCCTCAACAAGGACAATCTTGTCGTCCGTCACCACTTCCACAGTCCTTCCTGTTTTTGCATCATCTTCCAAGGATTCTTGCCCCATTCGAAACCGTTTTGACCAATCTTTTATCACAGATTGACGGGAAATTGTCCCCGAACACCCCATTCGGTCGAACTTTGATGCTTTGAGGAGAAAGACATTCGCGAGTAAGAAATTTTATATAACAGCTCGATACTCAATTTTCCCGACTTCTGACATCGTGGTGAACGAATGACACATAAGAAAACTAATTGACATAAAATCAATTTTTGTTTTTTCCAAGGCTAATATGACTTGAGCCAATGTGTTAAAAAATTTTGACCTGCCTGCAATGCCTAGATTATAGATCTGTCAGGCCGGGAAATTTTGGAGCTTACCTCGTACACTTGGCAAAGTTTTAAAAGCTTTGAAGAGCTGTAAAAAATATCCCCTGTGTAAGAGAAAAAAAAGTGCAGGGTAATCTATTTACTATAAAACAATAGGCAAACACACGACTGAATTTCAAAGACGGTTTCATTTAGTATTATTTTATTTATTAAGCCAAAAAAACTTTATTACTGTTGGCATTTTCATTTAGCAAAAGATTATTGTCATACTTAAAGTAATTATATTCAAAACGACCTCGCTTTTTGTAATATAACAGATGAGTCACTGCATGTAAACTAAAACAGCTCTCTTGAGACAATACCATATCATTTTCTCAGTAAAAATTCAATGTTAATTTATTTAAAAAAACATATAAATACTTTGGCGTGCTTTAAGCGAATTAAATTTTAAAAATTTCCCAGAATATAACCTGATAAGTATGCTAATTTTCGAAATCGTTTACTAATTGTTGAATTTTATGCCGGATCGGGGTGCTTGATCCTAATTCAAGCAAAACGCGGGTTAATTATGCTGTAGTTAAGATAGCAAAAACGATTAATTGTTTAATTTTAGTTCGTTCACCGTTTTGTGTGTGTGTGTATGACAAAAGTTGAGCTTGGCACATGATTTTACTGCGACCACTAATGTAAATGACCCTTACCGTACAGCCTGCATGCATAGTAAGAGGGTTCTTACGCACGGTAAGCAAAAAGCACAGTTTTTTAAAGAAATGTTTAAAGTAAACTCACATCAAATACTTCCTGTATGCCCAGTGAGTGAGTTATAACGCACGGTAAGCAAAACGCACACTTGTCTAGAAATGTCAAAGTAGGGTTAAGTGAAAATTGTCAAGACAACGTAATTACATGTGTATATTAGCCAAAAAACCGTTAAAATCGTAGGTATTATGTGTTCGTAGAAAAAGTTAGCTACATAACACGAGTTGTCAAGCTATTACGCACTCGTGGAAATACGCACTCGCCGCTACGCGGCACCGTGAGCAACTTATCTACTCGTGCGTAATATGTTTCCTACAACTCTTGTTATGTAATATTCTAAAGTGATTTTATGGTTATTTAGTAAAGCTTAAAATACAAATAATCATGGATAAAGCATGCATTTAGGCGCAGAAATGCTTTGTTAACTAGCTTTTTATTTTTTAAATGCAATTCGCTTGTAGCAATGCCTAAAATGGCATAGAAATTACGCCTGTATTGTTTTTGTGTTACGAAATACGAAACTTACTAGAAACCTAAATTCTCATCGAGATATTTTCAGGATTTATCTAAAATTATGACGGTTTTAATGGCCTGAAAATTTAGATTTGACGCATTTAATTTAATTTCCTTTACCAGCGGTCGGTTGTATGGATTTAGATAAATGAGAACATTGTTATTTTTGTTTTCATCACATGCATGTTGAAGGCGGAATGATATATCGTAAATTATGTATGCAAATTTGAACTTGACATTACGCGGAAAACTTTCCCAGGGGCTTTATCGATTAAAGAGTTAATTCAGTAAATAACAGTTAACCCAACCCTCATATTAAGCTAATAGCTAGTTTTGCTAATGTTGTTCAACACCTTGTCTAAGGTAATCAGTAAATTGTTTGTTGTTTCGGCGTTTGATAGTCTGGTTTATTACAATTCTCACACCAGCGTTTCAAAGTTTGAATTACCGGGACGGTTAAAATTTGTGGTAGCAATTTCTTGTTTAGTTCTTAACCTGCCATTTTCAGACAAACGCAATAAAAGTGGTTTACAGTTATTAATATTGGCATTTGTTGTCATTTCTAATTAAAAATGTTGCAATTTCTCTTACCTTTATTAAAGATTCTTAATAACTCGAAAACTGTTAGAGATAGGTAAGGAAACGCTATTACAGATTGATGCAGAATGTAATTTTGCATTAGAAAATAAAAAAAAAGTTTTTGAATTGTATTTGAAAAAAACGAGTTTTAGTGGTCTGAAGTTGTATTAAAGGAAAATTAAATTTTGGACACCCTGTAAGTAATGCATCGATTGCAAAAATTCCAGGATGTACTCCAAGGTTTCTTCTAGGCATTGTCTAAATTTAAGCGTTTTTTGTTCAAAAATGGCGGCGGTAGATAATATTAAGCATCACAATGAAAATCAAAAAAATTTCAAAAAAGTCCAAAAATCTAAAAAATGACTGCAGTTAGGTATAGGGAATGCCATTAAAAGTCCCTCTAAAATAACGTTTTAAAACCAAAAATGTAATAGAAAATAGACCATTGTATTTGAAATAAGAAAGTAGACGTCAACTTCCGGTATTTCCAGAAGTGTCGCCATATTGAAAATATTTTTAATAAACAGATCAGATGCCACAATGGTCATAACCAAAATTTCACATCCATACCCTTTTTCATTCTTCATATATTTTTAAGTACCTGTCTCAATCAATCACCCTGTATAATAAGCCCAATTTTAGCTCTCAATATCCAGAAAATGAATGTTTTTAGACCAGCTTTTTGAAGGTTAACGACACTTGTAATCTTGCGTGATCACGTCTCATCTCACATAATAATATTGACGAAGAAACTTTTCCATTTAAGGAAAACATGAAATGTGTATTTTTAACGTTTAGTAGTATGGAGTTTTCCAAAAACGTGAAAGATAATGTCATTTAAACTTCATAATTTTGTGTGACATTTTTAATCATTGGGACATTAATCTCTTATGAATTGCTTCTTGCGTTGAACGGTTAAATAAACTACAACAAAAAACGAATTTTGCGATGGGTTAATTTTCAAAATAAGTTTTAATAATTTCAATACGTTGTTCTTGTGACAGCGACGCCATAGTTAGACTTTTATATAAATTAAATTATGGTAATAGTTATAAAAACTAAATACATATCAAGCTATTTTTTACCGGAAGTCTGTTTTTTTTTCTAATGCAACTGGAAAACGACATTATCTGCATAATTTACTTATGAAAAGAAAAACAAGCAAGCAGTTAGAATGTAACAATAATTACTATGTTTCATGTTTTATTGCAAATTTATTATGCATTACATGAATTATAGTGTCTAGTTTGAAATGTTCAATGATTCATTTATCTGTAAATAGATTAACAAATAAAAATGACATCAGTTATTTTCGAGTATAAGTACCTTTTTTTTGCGCGATAAAACCAAAAATTTCAAATCCAGCTGCTTCTCCTACTCCAACAATAAAAAACTTTGCAGGAATTTCCTGCGAGCATAGATACATCGAATTAGTACCTGCTTAAAATGTTTGTTAATTAAAAACGGTGTCCTAATGATTACATAAATTTAAAATAACTATAATTAAGTTGTAATAGAATATTAAAAAATCGTTATAGCGTTTATTTATATGGCACTGCGTAATTGTTTATGCAAATGATCGTTGCTATTCAATCATCGAAAATAGCTCGCAGGACAGGTACTTCAATTTAATAAACAGACTGAGTCACCCGCGGATCAGCCGGACAAACATGCAACTGGAAATGCCCTACAAGGACTGCTGGATAGACGAAGGACGTCTCAGTAGGTTACTTGGACACCCACATAAAGCGTTCTCAAAACTTTTTACCTGTTATGGCGGCGCTATCGCCGGCTGTCACTTGTTGCATAACGAAAGTGAAAACAATGAAATTAAAAACCAGTTTCATATAAATTTAATAAACCTAGTTTTATATTTAAGCGCGAGTTAATTGGATTTGAGGCATATGGTCTGCAAATCAAGGGTGTTGGGTAAAAACAAGGAATGTCAATTTGTATTAGCTAGATCTTTACAATTCGATTTTAAAGTCTACTATTTTTTGTTCGTAGAGTTTTATTTAAACTATAATAATTAGTTATTCTAAGTGACTTGTCAAATTTATGGTTCATAATAAGGAATGTCAGTGAAAAAGACGAAGTGTCAACCATTTATTGTAACTTATTTGAAATAAAAAGAAACTTATTTGCACATACTAATAAATTATTAAACTATTTATTAATAAAATTGTTTTAATGAGGTAGATTAAGGTGGAACAGCTTATTATATTCAAAATAACAAAATTTTTAAATAAATCTGCAATATCTTTGTATTTTTCTTCATTTAGTGGAAGCAGTTGATGTGTGATTGTATTGGCAATTCAAATTCTTTATTTGCTGATGGCCTTGTTTGTCCTATTACCAATTCTCAGTTTAGTATAAATCATTTTGCTGCTTATTTAATTAGGGGTTATACTTGTCCCGTTAGTCTCGACAGGGTTAATGAGATTTCGGTTAAATATTTTATGAACCATTCTTCTGTTAATCCTTTTTGTACTTATTATAATTAGCTTCAGTACTAGTTTGTTTAAACAATTCAATTTTAAATTTTTGTTTTATTTTCTTTAAGAAACAATTGTGAACGAACTGTCTAATTAATTAAACAGTGGTGTCAAAATTTGCAGTTTAACATTCGTCTTTGCATAAACATGTCAAGGTTTAAAAAAATTATCAATATTTTAGAAAAAGCTACTTAAAAGATTCTAAACAATTCCAAAAAAGCTATTGATTAATTACCAATAAATTCTGAACATTTAAAAAAAAAATATTTAAGAATGGTTGATGAATTTTGAAAAATTATCCAATGAACAATAAAAACTTGCCAATTAAGTCCAAAAACAATAAAAATAATTTCACAAAACTACTAGAAAAATACCAAACAATTACTCCTACAAAAAACTTACTAAAATACTGCCAGTAAATTCTAAAAAACTCCAAAACTTGAACCGAAAAATTGCTAATGAATTTTAAAAAAATTCAAAAGTTACTTAAAAATTGTTTATTAATTCCAATAAACTACAAATGCTTGCACATAAAAATTACAAGATCCAACACATACTTAGAAAAGTATTGATTAGGGGGACAATAATTTTTACTATTGAGGCCCTTAAAGGGTTAAATTTCACAAATCACACAAACAAAAATGGAAACGTTCTAAAATTTAAAACAACAGGTTTTTACGTACACAATTTCTACTATTTTTACGTAATAATCAGTTTCCATTACCTAATAACTGCGCGAATTATATTTGCAATAACAAATTGCAAGTAATAGCTTAAATAATACACTGATTTTTGATCAATTAATTCTCAACAGACTATATGAAACTGTATTGAAATGGTTTTTATTCATTAAAATCTGAAATGATTTTATCTTCTCACAATTAGTTAAATAAATTCATACTTTTGGTGATTATTTCCCGAGAACATGATGTATCAGTGAATCAAGAAAACAATACCTATGCATACAAGAGGGTTAGTAAAAAAGTTGTATAGGTAGTAGCTACATGTATTTTTTTTTTGCATTTTTATTACTATTCATGAACTGTTCCATTTGAAGTCCAAAATGGGCGCTTGCTATAAGAATTTTTAGCTTCTTTTAGACTGGGAACAAGCAGACAGAATTAAAACGATTTTTTGGGAAACTTTTGAAACTGAAAAATTCCCCAAAGAAGATTATTCTTAATATATTTGACTGTTTTAATTGGTAAAAATCCTAGAATTGGAAACAAGTTTGAGTGCTTACATAGTTAAAACAATTTCCTATTATTTTTGTGTAAACTTTTTTGGATGAACAATAATTAAATTAATCGGTGTGAGAAATGGACTGGCATCTTACTGGCAACGCCATAATTGGAAATGTACCGCAATAAACTTACGGAAAATAACAGCACATAATTTCTCACAATTCAAAATTTAACGACTTCATACAGACGAGGAATGTGGGACATTAACAAATACCCAGCGTTCCCATTTACTTTTTTCTGATCTGCTATATGCTCGACTTTTATCATTCCACATACACACATACATCATATACATGTATGTAATCATACAGACGATTAGCGTATACTAGGTATGAGCCACTTCTGTGGACATCGCCTTTCACAAATCTAAGTTTGATGTAAACAACAAAAGAAGCAGAACATGATTTCCTTTGCGTTTAACAATACCAGGAAACTAGCTAATAGAACTCTTACAGAACGTACTTGTGTTCACACTTTTGAAGTTAATAGTATCGATTCGTTTCGAATTTAAATTAACATCCACAAAAACTGCCAAAGGTAATGGAGTGTCTACTCTGATGGAATAGTTGTCGGTACAATGCGATAAGCGAAGAAATAGCGTTATTTAAATTAAATCGATTTTGTGTTACAAGTCGTTCTCGATTTGAAGCAATGCCATAGTAATATTCTAATTACGATAACGAAAATAGTAGAACATAGAATGAGATTGGGCAGGGTTTCAAACACAATCTATGCATCTCTCTGACTACAAATAATCTTAATTGAAAAAAAAATATCAAAAAATTCAAGCATCTTCCTACTTATTTTTGAGATCCCCATTATGCATATGAAAATAAACTAGTAACACATGTTTGAGAAGTCAATCTTATCGCATTTTCATCCTAAACATTTCACTTCATATAAACTAATTAAGAATTTCACGGTCGTGTGGTCCTGGAGCTGCCTCACTTAACACCAAACCATTTTATCTTTTCAACTATCCTAAAAACAAGCCTTATCAAATCGTTTCTGAATTGGAGATTTTTCGTTATTTATTAATTTAGTGAAAACAGCATCGAACGGTTAAACAACTCAAGCAGTTCGCAGGTAAACATATGTATCTAAGTGTAAAAAAAGATTACCACTGCAGTACCTACACTACAATTTCTATTGATTTTATTCTGTATAGTATTTTTCACGGCTAATCCCAGGTGAAAAGTCGAAGGTCAAAAATAAGTCGATGTCTCTTGGTGCTTACACACATGCAATGCAAGATTCCACAACAAGAGACAGTTACACGTTTTTAAAACCCAACTAATTTCTCGAGTTTTACATTGCAGTTTAAGTAAACGCACGCACAGGATGTGATTACAAAATTTCGTACATACAGTAACTTCCATAATATTAAAAAGCAGACATAGAAAAGCTAATATTGATTTAGCATGTCACAATAAAACATTAAACTATTGAAACTACATACATATCTCTATACCGTAGCGATTTCTTCAGGGTAAAAACTATGAATATTTCATACGCATGTTGTAAATTGTCGCTAAATTATTTTTATTACACCGAGGTAAAAGAAAACTCAATTAAAATACTTTTGGTTCGCACAAGCAAGAATGCTTCTATTGGATTTTATGTTACAGTGTCCTAGAAACGAGCTAAAAATAACCCCCGTAACATGAGATAAAAGAAAAATCATTTCATTTCAGTGTAATAAAGTTTTTCTTTAGCGCCATCATGCATTGAAAAACAAATAAGTTATTATCAACATAGAACCCCTTTTGTAGGAACGCTAGTCCAGATTCAAGACTTTAATCTCTTCGTCTAATTTTTCTACGAAAGCGATTCTCTAAAGATAATCGAGATAAGTAAATAATTAATGTTATTTATGGAACATTCCAAATACATTACTTGAACAATTCGAATATGAAATGACTATTGCATGATACATAAGGTGCCCAGAAGGCACACTTAAGATGGTATGAACTTGAACATCGAATAAATAAAGAGTTGCCCATAAAAGCCCATAAGGCACAAGCTGGAGGAAGAAGATGAAAGGGAATATCAAGGGAAACCTGAAATGACGAAGAAAGAGGACTAGAGAGTCGAAAAAATGAAGAGATACAAACAAGATCATCTGCTCCTAAACAAATCCTCACACCTAACAATAGACAGGCATATGCTTGGAAAAAACGCTTAAACTTGTTAAACAACACCAATGACATTCAAATTTAGGCACACTTGATATGTTGTATCCTTAACTGAATTAGCCTTTGCAGATGATGTGATGGTATTAGCTAAAAGCGAAAAGGACGCAATTCAATCTAGACATATGGGCAGATACATTGAATAGATATAATATGAATACCAAATTAAAAAGACAAAGGTTATAGCGAAAAATCATGAACCAGTTACAATTATGCTAGAGCAAAACAAGATAGAGCAGGTAGCGAATTTTAAATATTTAGGAACAATAATTGCAGAGAATGGTGAATTGGAGGAAGATCTGAATAACAGAATAGCGCCAGCGACGAAACTTTACTTCGCCAATAATAAATGTTTGATAAGTAGGAAGGAGATATCAAAAGAAACGAAGACGCGAGTTTTTAATGCAGTGTACGTACCCATTCTCACGTACAGTTCAGAAACTTGGACACTAACTCAAAAACAAAGAATACAGGCACAGGAAATAAGATTTCTGAGAAGAATAGAGGGATGTAGACTGATCGATAAAAATCAGTAAGAAAAAAAATTGAAATAACCTAGGAGTAACGGGCATTAAGAAGAAGATGGAGACGAATCAATTAAGATGGCTTGGACATTTACTACGCATGCCAGAAAGTAGATACGCGAAAATAGGAAGAAAAATGAAGATGGAGGGAAAAAGAATTAGAGGAAGACCAAGAATAAAATGGGAAAAAGAAGTGAGGCAGAGACTAGAAGAAAAAGAAGTCAGCTGGAGAGATGTGCCACAATTAGCTAACGATAGGCAGGAGTGGAGAAACATAACACAGAAATAGAAAAGCATACCTCCACACCTAAAGATACAGGAGGAACCGATTAAGAAGAAGAAGAATGATATGTTGTAGAGCAAATGAGTTGAAAATAACCGCCTAATATTGATATAAACTCCAATTTTATTATATACGTCCAAGAAATGCCTAATATTCAAATAAATCTTATTTGCGACCCTCCCTAACGGAGCCACTGTTACCACAAAACATTCTGGATTAACTATTGTTTAGCATTTTTATTGAAACAGTTTCAAATTGTCCGGAACGATCCTTCGTTTCAATTAGAATTTATTATTCCGTAATTTCATTAACCACAATAAACAGTTTTATGAATTTTAGATTACCAAATTACAGCAATTACAGTCGTTTATTACAGCACGTTTAGACTGATTGTGTATAAATTGAATGAAACAAACTAATTGCGTAAGCTGACTATTTATAAATATTATTAAAACTGTATCCACGTTTCAATTAGACTCTAATAAACCAGAGCCGTCCAAATTGATGAAATACGCAACGTTTTGTAATCATTGTGGACTTTATTGGAAGCAGTAAATCTTATTTTGGAACAAGGTGTATAGCAGGAAAGTAACGTTGCTGTTAAACTTAGTTAGAAAATTGCAGAAAATTAGGTGCTATAAAAATGTATGGCCGATGACTAGAGGCAAACGTATTTCTCGTGTTATTTGAAGACTTCCTCCCATTGACTAGTGAAAAATTGAATGTTTAAACGATTCCTTTACAAAATAACCTACAATTATTCCTCTTAATCGAGTCTCCTTGTACTTTTTGGTGTTGAGGTATTTTTCCTGGTTCTTGATTATGTTTCTTCATCTCTGTCAACCATTGACCAACTGCGCGACATCTCTCCAGCCAACTTCTTTTACTTCTTGTATCTCACTTCGTTTTACCAGCCATCTTGATTGTTTTTTCTTCATGTGTTGTACTCTTAAGCGTTTTTTGATTTCATCGTTGCTTATCTTATCAATTAGTCTAAATCCTTTTATCCCTCTCAAAAATCTCATTTCCTGCATCTTCATCCTTTGCCTTTGCTTTCTTGTTAGTGCCCAAGTTTCCGAACTATAAGTAAGTATTGGTACGTACATTGCATAAAATACTCGCGTCCCAGTGTTTTTTGAGATCTCCTTCTTACTTATCAAGCACTTATTAGTGACGTGACAAAATTTCGTCGCTGCCATCTATTCTGTTATTCGGCTCTTCTTCCAATTTGCCGTTCTCTGCAGTGATCGCCCCTAAATATTTAAAATTTTATACCTGCCCTAACTTTTCTTGGTCTAGCCTGATTAAAACTATTACATGATTCTTTGTCATAACCATAACCATTATTTATTATTATCATTTCCGCGGAGGTGGTCCTCTTTCGGGTTCCTGTACTGCGACTTATTGGTCTATTGTACCCTCTGGTGATAGCCCCTTAAAGAAGTCCTGTGTTTTTGAAGAACTCCAGGATTTTCTTTAAGGGTCTTTTTCTTAACTCTTCTTGGTTGGCTTTTTCCATTCCTAGAAGTCTATGCCGATAGGGTGTGAATCCTTCACGCTGGCATATTACGTGAAGAGGAGTTTCTTCTTCACCAAATCCTCTGCATATATCGGTCACTGAGAGCCCTATTATGTAGAAGTGTTTGTTTAGCCCACAGTGTCCTGTGACGAGTCCTGTGGCTGCTCTGATGTCTACTTTGCTCATCCTGAGCATTTCTTTTGTCTTTTCTTTAGAGACCATTGACAGGATAGCCTTCGAATGGACTTGTCCTGCAACTTTTTTCCAATGAGCATTTTGCCCTTGTGTTAATATGTCATTAAGACACCGCTTGGCTGTTCCATAGAATGTACCATTGCGGGTTCTAGTCTGAAGAAAGGTGTCTCGCTGCCAATTTTGGCTAGGCGATCTGCCTTCTCGTTCCCTGGTATATTAGTGTGCCCTGGGCACCATACCAGTTTAACATTATTCCTGCTTCCTAGCAGGTTGAGTGCCCGTATGCAGTTCAGAACAAGTCCTGAGTTTATTTCCGACGAGCCAAGAACTTTTAAGGCTGCTTGGCTGTCGGACACTATGAAGGTTCCTTTCGTCATAACCATAACCATAGTATTTGTCTTTTTTTAAATTACAAGCTAAATGCACAAAGTAGTGTTTTTTATTTTATAATTGCAAGAATAATTTTACGTAAAATCTTGTCCCAACTTTTAAAAGCCAATTTGGGAAATAAATTGTCAATACAAAAATTTAGGTGTACGCCCTTTTATAATTCTCCGCTTATTAAAAATGTTGGTGTTCGTTACGTACATTGCTTTTCAGGTCAGACAGGAAATTGAACATCTATTTTACCTACGAAATTCACTCAACGAAAATGTCGCGACAATAAGACCTAACAGAACTGGGGCGAAATACTAAATATAATGATATTTAAAATGAAAGTGCTCCAAAATTTATTTTCGACAAAATGTCTGATCAGTTATCAGGAAATTGAAGACAGCAAGGTTAATCGAGGATAAATTTTCATGGACAACCATTATTCACACAGAAAACCGGGGAAACGAATCAATACTTTACCAAGCGTATGCTTCAAGTTTCGAAAAACAGCGATTTTATTGATGCTCTTTAAAAACTGTTACAAAATTGAAGGTGTGGCAGTGTTAATTTATATTTATACCGGGTGTTTACAAAAAAACTGCCGTTACGCAACCAACTAGATTGGCGTAAAGTGCCACATAAAAATTATTTCTTACAAACACTGCAATAGTAAATTACATAACAAGAGTTGTAAGAAGCATATAACGAGTGGAAAAGTTGCGCACGGAGCCGCGTAGCGGCGAATGCGTATTTCCACGAGTGCGTAATTGCTTTACAGCTCGTGTTATGTAGCTTACTTTTTCTACGATCACAAAATACCTACGATTTTTTTTATTATTGAGAGTTTAGGGACGCTTCGACAACTGAGGTCACTAGCGTCCGGGTGGAGGGGACGGGGAACAAGGAAAGGGTGGGTAAGGTAAGGGTAGGTGGAAGTACTGTCACAGCATTCGCCTATAGTAGGTAGGGGAAACCACCTGAAACCCCTACGATGACAGACGGCCGCGGGATTCGAACCCACGCATCCCGACTTTACTCGCTAGGTTGTATACCAACCAGCCACCGAGCTCGGTACCTACGATTTTAACTGCTTTTTGGCTAATATACACATGTAATTACGTTGTCTTGTCAATTTTGACGTAAGCCTAATTTGACATTTTTAGACAAGGGTGCGTTTTGTTTACCGTGCGTCAGGACTCACTATGCATACAGGCTGAACGGTAAGAGTCATTTACATTAGTGGCAAACTATTGACTAAGTCCAAAAAATAAATTTTTCATAGAAATTAATAACGCATTGCACGTCCACTCGTTCAAAACAAATAAATAATCAACGAGTAACAATTATTGTTGTAATTAATGATATGTCGTGTATCTAAGATTAAAAAGTGAAAACTGTTTTCACTCGTTTAGTGCAAAACTTTCCGCTCTATTTCCTCTTCCAGGTTGTGATAACGAAGAAAAATAAATTAAGAATCGTTGGTACACATAAAACTGTACGCACGTACAATGACTCTTTAGTCCGTTAACGGTAATTTATAATTTAAAAACCGTGTGCACTATAGAGTAAAAAATAAATATATTCCCAACGTGTATTTTCTCTGATAATCATATACAGACATTAAGATTGTATATTTAATCATTAAGAGTTAATTTAAACTTTGTTTGGACGTTTAATGCTGGCTCTGTAAAACTTACAGTACCTACCTAATTAACATTTTTCAATTCAAACAAAATTAACAGACTACCAGCTTTGTAATTAGAAATTTATCTTGCATTACTCTTTTTGTGCCTTTTATTAAGTATAAGACAACAGATAAACCTATTTGAAAGCGAAACCGGAATATTGCTTTCATATTTTATAAATTTCAAGTATGTTGGTAAAGATTTAATTTAAATTTACAAGAGATAAAACGAGTGCATAAAAAGCAAATCGATTTATACAGAAACAAAAATTAATTGTAGCTACTTTATTATCCTCATCATCAAGAAGTCAAATTTTGTTTCAGGGCAGTTCGGGGTTCATATATAATATTTTTAGTACCACTAAGCTGGATTTATTGAAAATAAAAAACACGGTTAATGTTTTTAAAGATTTATTTTAAATGCGTAGATAATTCTTTTGGCCAACAATACACTTCACCTTCTTTACTTGCCACTACCGACAAATGTTCTTCCTGAAAACTTTCAAAATAGTCACTATATCAATCTCCTCGTTAGGCAAGAAATTTACCCCGCAAATTTTCAGTCCAAAAGATAACCAAAAGTGGCACATTGCCAAGTCAGGTGAGTGCGGTGAGTTCTGTGACTTAAATCTTTATCAGCGCCACCGAATTAGTAAATAACACCAATCAAATTTAAAACAAGAAAAATCACACGTCGACCTGTGTAAATTCTAAGCTGTCCACATAATATTCACTCAGCAATGATACTAAGACGGAATTGTCGTAGGAAGAACAGGATGTTTTTCAAGGTTTTCAACAAATTGAATATAGAATTGGAATTGGGAGTGAACATTATTGTAATTTAGATTTGGTTGCAGATAACACAGCGATAGTTTTGGCGAGGTTAAAAGGAAATCGTTTACTATCATGGAAAATTTCTAGTTTATTCAAATAAAAGTGTTGTTATAGAACAATGAATATTTCAAAAGTTGTTGTTGGCATTATTTGAAACTATTTCTGTGGGAAATTGCGTTTTACTTGCAAACTACTTTATTATAATCTGTTTCATCGGTAAAATTTCCCTGATAGTACAGATATATCTTATCAGTAGTTCTGTGGAATGGAAAAGTGATGTATAACTTAGCTAAAACGGCTACTTATCTTCTGAATTTCTTCTGCTGACATGACTTGGAGTCTATTGTCCGTTGCGAAATTGCGATATCTGCTTGTACCTATATGTTCATTCAAACTGATTTTCCCAACGTATCTTCGGCCTTACAGGCCGATATTGAAAAGCTACATTTGTCTCTAGGCAATAATCTATCTCTAATAGGCTTATCTAATTAGATTTTGTATCAGCGAAGCTGTGTAGAAATTGAATTTAAAAAAAAACTACAATAAATAAGTTAACTGCAAACTTTTTGAATGGTTTACATTATTTATTTAGCGATAAATCTATTAATTACTGCCTCAACAGTTCTATTGAATAACTAATAATTTGTTTTTTTTTGTTACAGTATCAACCAAATAAACAGCTTAGCCGACTTCCAGTTTTGCGGAGCCTTACAAGAACTCTACATAAGACAAAATAATATTAAAGAACTAAATCAAATTTGTTATCTTCAAGAACTAGTCAACCTTAGAAATCTTTGGCTTGGGGAAAATCCGTGTGCCAATGAAGATAAGTAAGTGATATATATATACTTTACTATATTCTCGCATTGCCTCATTTATTGCTCCATTTTTATTGCATTCACAATGTTCAATGTGCCAGTATTTACCGTCTTTTTTACGTGTTGTTGATGTACCCCAATACACATAGACTCAATTTTTCAGGATCTTCTTTTACAGGCCGTTTAGGCCCTCAGCTCTGTGGTTTTCTTTCACTCTTTTCTATTTTTAGCTTTGGTCTTCCAATCTCTCATACCCTTTTCATTGAAGTCTGATAGCACTGCTTCTCTCCACCGTCTTCTCGGTCGACCCTTCTTCTTCTTGTAACTTGGTGTTTTCCAGGCTATCATATTTGGTGTTCATCCATCTACCGTTCTTTCCATATGACCCAGTCACTAATCTTTTCGCTTTTAATACTAAGTAAATTGCTGGTCCCTTATATATCTCATAAATTTCCGTGTTTGTTCTTCTCTCATATCCTTGTTCTGTTTTCCTTCCTCCCAAAACTCTTCAAAGTATTTTTCTCTCCCATCTCTGCAATCTTTCCTGTGTTTTCTTATTCAGTATCCAAGTTTCGCAGGCATATAGTGCTGTTGGTCGCAATACTGTTTTGTAAAGGCGGAATTTAGCATCTCTGGATAGCCGTTTCGCCCTTAGTAGTTGGTTCAAGGCTCCGGCACACTTATTTGCTTTTGTTAATCTCGTCCCTATTTATTTTTCTTCCTCAGAGTTTTTCGTTATTCTAGCACCCAGATAGACAAACTTATCCACTTCTCCAAGACTCATTTTTCCCAATGTCGTAGTTATTTCTAGGATTGCATTCTGCTGACTTCCTCAAATAGACGTAACTTTACATTTCTTCTGGTTTGATTGCAACCCCATCTTAAAAGCCTCCTCCACCAATCTGTTTGTCGCGTGTTCTAATTCCTTTATATTTCTGGCTATATTAGCGATGTCGTCTGCATAACCCACTATTTGATGGCTACATTATATCTCCTTCCCGGTTCAGACTGCTGCTTCTTATTATCTTTTCTGGTGCTATGTTGAATAGTAAAGTTGAAAGGGAGTAATCCAATTATCACTATGAAGTCTTCTGATGTTTGGCCTTTCACCCTTACATTGCTTTTTGCTGTTTTAAGAGTCATAATAATTAATCCTGCTAGCTTTGGAGGTACCTGAAACATCTTTCCATAAATTTTTTTAATTGTTATAGAATCGTAAGCCTTTTTGAAGTCTATAAAGATCTGAATCTTCTAGGCTGTAATAAAAACTATGCTCTCCAATAAGTTTATAAGTTATGAAGTGTATGTCTTCATAATCTTTTGATTCAATATATTTTGCTTCTATTTCAGTTATCGGTATACAGTTTTAAGGGCGCTACCTCAATTACAAAAACTAGACAACGTCCAAGTTACGCCCGAGGAGTTAGCCGAAGCAAGGAGAAAAGGAAGGACGTTGAATCATCCAGAAGATCCCCAGGAAAGCGAAGAAGAAGAATATGTACCTGAGAACAATTACAATAACAACCAGTTTAAGGAATATCATCCGGCAGAACCAGAGTATAGTCCACAGAGAAGCCCATTAAGGCAGGAAGTAAGTTTCTTGATACACAAAACTTTTTTTTAATGAAACGGAATTTTAAAAACAGCTAAAAACGACATTTTTTGTTTTGAATTGGTTTTAAACCTCACTTATCGAACAGAAACAATCGAAGCTGTTTTCTAGTTTGGTTTTAAAAGCACAGCCGACAAAGCACTTTTTATTGTTTCACGCAATTGTTTCACTGTATAAATTGTACAATTTGAGACACGAAAAGCGCACTTTTTGATTTTTGGCCCATGCTGGGATTCGAAAAAATACGGCTGTAAAAATGTCCTGCTTTGTGTTGTTACATTTTTGTCTGGGCAATTTCGAGACACACTCAACAGTCAGGTAAAATTTTTTCTTACCATCTTCAAAATGTTGGTATGTAATTTTTTTATTTTGAGATTTTAAAATATACAAAAGCCACACAGGGCTGATCTAGTTTCGACTCTCACTACTGGAATCTTAGTTATCTTAAGAGATATAAAGTCGGTGAATTAAAGTTTTGAATCACACAAACACTCTAAACACGCAAGAAAAAAATTAAATGTGTACATTCGCCTATGTTCTCCATGCAAACTATTTAAAATCTGGAGGTCGCAGCCTAGTCGCAAGCGAAACTCGACCGTATATACACCTCGGCCAATAGAAAGTTGTCCAGCGTCTGTCCCTACCCTGTTTATAAAGGTACCCTATTGGTCATCATCTGGAGTTTAATTCTCTGCCCAATTTAACCACCTTGTTTCTCTTAAGATAAGTAACATTACAAACGTGAGGTTCTCTCCTTTCAACAATTGCGCATTTTTTGGAGAAATATCTAAACATGTCGAAATTGTTTTCGTTCTATTTTCGACTTTCGCACGAACTCGAAACAAAACGATTTTTTTTTTTAAAACATAACTCGTTCAGCATTGTAACAAGACATAACAATACCCATTGGTAAAACTACATACTGTGTGTTTAACTAACGTAACCCTATTAATCTCAACCAGCTGCAGTACGACGAAGAACCCGAAGAATACTATACAAGAGAAGAACCACCGATTGAGACGCGCGACTATACTCCACCAAGGCAGGTAGGTCGTACTAAAATCACATATTTATTTTATTCGAATGCACTTAATTTTATTTTTATATCATGATAATTTGCTTTAACACACTTAATAAAACTAAGACGTAGCGTCTTTTTTTCGGCGGTTATTAAATGTATGAAAAAAAAATTACTTTAGCCGACACCTCCAAAGAGGCAAGAACCAGTGAGGAGAAGTTACTCGCCGGAGCAGGATTACGGTGGTGATAGGAAGTCAAATAATTACGAGCAAGAATATGGCGATATAAGAACCAATAACTACGAACAAGATTATCCAAAAAGTACGCAGTATTACGATGTAAGTGTAGAAAATTATACACGAAAGTATTGGGTTGGCGAAAAAGTCCCCATCGGTTTTGTTATTATTATTTAAAGCATATTAGGAACGCAAATCATTGTGAACTATTGCTTAATTTCAGTGGTGGTGTTTGATATAAGTTTCAGTTACTACAATAAGCTATTGCCGAGCGTATACTAATCAGCCTATCAGAATTGTCCAAGAGTTGGCTAGTTTCTCGTACTAAGCGCGTTTCAGCCAATGAGCGAGCCGTTAACGTTGACGTCATTGGCGGTACGCTCATTTCACGCTCTATCAGATTTCCCTTTTGGTTAGAGTTCACTGTAATAACTAAACGATAATTTTTTCGTATAACTCACATGGAGAGAAGTTTTGAATCGTTCATTAACCATGTCGTTTCACTACTAGATCTGTTTTAACTAGACATATACATGCATCTTCTAACACTGCGGTTTTGGTTAACAGAGGTCACCTTTAAGTACTAACTTCAATGATGATGGTGTTGGAGATTCATATAAAGATATCAGGTTACCCACAAGTCAGTCTGCTTCGAGTATAAAGGTGTGTTAACAATTATTTAACATGTTTTGTGTACTGCTTTTGTTGTATTGCATGAAGTTCTTGCAGTAAAGCTAAGATATTTATGTGTTAACATGAATTACGGTTTGTAAGTGTGTCGTCCTGTGTTTTTATGTCAGTTTTATGTTTGTTAAGGATTACACAAATGGTGACAAATACACGCAACCACAGCAAACGTACAGGCAAAGTGAAGGAAGCGAAGTCTCGGGCCATACCCACAATCCAGGACGAAGAGAGAGGTTTGCATGTCCTGCTTCACATCAACCGCCATTCAACAGGCGACCTGTGACTAGGGTAAGTTCACAGTTAATCACGATTAGATAGCGTGAAGAAAATATTCATGTTGCTTATAAAGCAAAGAGCCACGGCGTTAGCGAACATTGGACACGCTAAGTTTACCGATGAGGTATTTTTGAGACTCCCAGCTTGCGTGTGGTGCAAGGAGAGCGCCAAAATTTCCCGGTCTGACAATGAAAGAAACGGCGTAGGCTCAAAATTAAATTTTATTTTTCAATACAATCCCGCCTAACATCAATGCACTTATTACATCGTAATTGCACAATTCGATACCCTTAAAAATATACGCCATCCGTTTGTCTGCAAAATGTGCCCAAACTGCAGTCTTCACCTCTTGATCGTCACTGAAATGGCGCCCGCGATGGTCCTTTTTCAAATTTCCAAACGGATTATAGTCACTGGAAGCCATATCTGGACTATACGGAGGGTGATCGATTTATTCAAAACCGCAATCACGCATTGAGGCTCTAGCAATTCCAGCAGTGTGCACGGCAGCATTGTCGTGCAGTAAACGCACGCCTCTGGTCAGTTTCCCACGTCTTTTCTCCAAATATTTTGTTGTAATTTGTGCAGGAGTGCTGCATAATATTTCTCGTTGACTGTGGTGTTGCATTCTTTAAAATCTATGAGAAGAATGCCCTCACAATCCCAAAAGATCGTAGCCATCACCTTTTTTGTCGACTGACAGACCCTGAACTTTCTTGGCCGTGCTTCTCCTTTTCGCGTCAATTCCATCGATTCTCTTTTGGACAAAGGATCACAGTGGAGAATCATGGTTTTATCCCCTGTAACAATTGTCTTCAACGCGTCCACAGGATTTTCTCCACAGAGATCAGGATCGAGCACATTCAACACGACGCTGGCGCTGAAATGCTAAGAGACGTTTGAGGACCCACCTTGCACTAACTTTATTCATGCCTAACCGATCGTGGAGGATTCAGCGAATGCTTGTATCTGAAAGCCCCGACATTTTTGATAGTTCTTTCACTTTCAAGCGTCGATCGCCTAATACGAGTTCCTCAACAAGGGCAATCTTGTCGTCCGTCACCACTTCCACAGTCCTTCCTGTTCTTGCATCATCTTCCAAGGATTCTTGCCCCAATCGAAACCGTTTTGATCAATCTTTTACCACAGAATAAGACGGGAAATTGTCTCCGTACACCTCATACTTTGAAGTTTTGATGAGAAAGACCTTCGCGAGTAAGAAATTTTATAACAGCTTGAGACTCAATTTTCGTGACTTTTGACATCGTGATGAACGAATTACAGTTATAAGAAAACTAACTACATAAAATCCATTTTTGTTTTTTCTCAGCCTCGCCTTTGCCCTATGTCGGAGGCAAAAGCCATGGGTCCTAAAAATATTAGCTTAAAAAAAAAGGGCGCCAAGTTATTTGGTTAATTCTTCCTAACAAATAACTTAACAAAAGAACCATGAAATTGAATTATATTGAATACCAAAAAAAAATAGAACAGAGTTTACAATACAAGGCCTTAACGCAATATCTACCCCCAATCGTTGGTGCACTTAGCTGTGGTGATGCTGGCGAAAGATGGCGTTCCGGTTAGTTTGAGGACACGCTACTCCCGTGAAAGTGACAGTTGTGCTACCGGCGGAAAGATGGCGTTCCTATCGGTGTGGTTTGAGTACACGCTACTCGAATGCTCGGTGAACTGCGTAATTACGCACGTTGCACTGGTTAGGAACACTTCTAAATACTAGATAATTCTTCCAAAGCTATATACACCAGCTGACGAGGCACTTCTCCTTACATTTACAATAATGTTCAAATAAATACGCTAGATTTAACTATTGCATTTATCACTAGTAAATATTCGTACAAACACTTGAATCTTCTTATTACAGATACATTTAAAATAATAGATTTCAATTAGATCTACCGATGGCTTGTGTCTGAAAGCCCCGACGTTTTTGATAGCTCTTTCACCTTCAAGCGTCGATCGCCTAATACGAGTTCCTCAACAAGGGCAATCTTGTCGTCCGTCACCACTTCCACAGTCCTTCCTGTTCTTGCATCATCTTCCAAGGATTCTTGCTCCAATCGAAACCGTTTTTATCAATCTTTTACCACAGAATAAGACGGGGAATTGTCCCTGTACACCCCATTCAGTCGAACTTTGATGCTTTGAGGGAAGAAAGTTCTTCGCGAGTAAGAAATTTTATAACAGCACGATACTCAATTTTCGTGACTTTTGACATCCTGATGAACGAATTACAGTTATAAGAAAACTAACTACATAAAATCCATTTTTGTTTTTACAAGGCTAATATGACTTGAACCAATGTGTTAAAAATTTTTGATCATTCAAGTCTTGTAAGTAAGAACTGTTTTTTTTTTTTTACAGAATTCCAATATTTTATCCGCCGTGCTGTGTTTGGTAAAGGAATTAGATTATCCAAGTCTGGAAGTTGTTGAGATGGCTGTCAAGTGTAGAATGGACGAGTTAGAAGAATGACAAAAAGGAAATACGCTGCGCGAGAGTGCAGAAGGCCCCGATTTGCCGTTACTGTAAGTCGTAATTTAATCCGCTGTACATAATTTATTTTAAAAATACTTAGTAATCCACTAGATCTTTTAATATTTAGTGCTTTAATAATTTAAGATAACAATAGAGGGAACTCGAAAACTTGAACGGTGTTTAAGTGTTGAAATAAGAAGTTTCCTCGATGTTAATTGTCTAAAATGCAGCTCTTTTAGAATTATTTCGAAAATATCTGGCCACTTTGCCTGTTTGTGTAATTGTTTTGCAATATGGTAGCTCTAAAGATTGTGAAGCGCCACTTACGCGATTCCATGAAGGTTCCTTGTTAATCGAATTCCTTAAATTGAGGCATTTAAACCCTTATAAAAGACCAATTCGTTTTAAAGTCCGCAAATTTTACACTTATTATATTTAGCAAACTTAATAAAAACGTCTCTTTTTTATCAATGTTATTTGTTAATTGTCCTAGTATCGGGTGCTTTGCTGTCGTCCTTCTAAACAGGCCTTGAGGAATCCCCATATACTCTCTCGATGCAACGGGGAACTCCCTATTTCAGATGAGTTCTAAATAATATGTAGAATATAAAATAGCCAAACACTTGCAAATAATTCCGCATAAATGGGGAGAGTTCTGTATCTATTTATGTTTTTTGAAGCTCATGGTACCTTGCTGAATATGCCAAAATCGTGTGATATGAAGTTAAATGTTAGTATTCGAATTGTTACAGAGTTTTATTTAACAAATGTGAACGAAATTTGATTGTATTAAGAGAAGATTGGGTGTCTGTATATTTTTTATGCATCGCGTTGTATTAAATTAGAAGCCAATGAAGATTCTTTTAAAAATTTGCCCAAATGTGGGTTTAAATTTTCATTAATATCCTTTGCAATCCATTCTTTATATTTGATTGTTTTGTGGTCTCTAGATCCCGAGTTTTTTCTCCTAATTTGCATAATTGAGCATACCAGTGGGAAAAAAAAAATGCGGATAATTTTCACTGCTGCTTTCGTGTAAATTTGGCTTTAGTAACCCACGCGTTTGAATAAAAACAATTTTCTTGCACGCAAAGTGCGCCCGAAAATTCTCCCTCTCGATTAGGACACAAGGAGATAACTGAAAGAGCTGTTTCTACTTAAAAAAAAAGGTCCAAAAAATGTATTAGTTGGACCAAAATACTAATAAGGTGTACAATTATTTTCACCGGCTAATACAGATATGTTAATAATTATGGTTGTGTTTATAAAATATCTCATTAATTAATGTTAGTGATAAGATAATAAAATATATTACCTATGAATATCAGACTTGTAATTATTTATAATGTTTTTTAATGTTGAATAGTAAAAATGTATAAATAAAAATGTTTAATTTTTGGCATCAGTTGATTCGCAACACAAAGGTCCGATTGTATAAACGCTAAGCCTAGGATTAACCCCTGGTTAACCGTGGTTTAACCCGTGGTTAATCCCAGGTTTAGCATTTGTGCAATCGGGCGTTAGTGGTTGTATTTGCTCAGGTAATCTGATTATTTGTTTATTTCATTTCATCGAATAAAAAGGTAAAGGTAAAGGAGGCGGTGGAAATGATGACATAAAAGGCTTCTCATGGCGGCCGGTTTTGACAAGTCAAAAAGTCAAAAAAATTAGAGTTTTGTGTCCTACTGCAAATCCTGTAGTCTTACTAAGTCAAAAAATATTAAAAATAAAAAGATTACGTTTCATTGGTAAGTAGACATTAATATTTTGTAGTGTAATCATGTATTGAAAATTTAATATGGTTTGTCGAAAAGGTATGTCATATCAGTGGCGTCCATTTTTGTACAGCATATTTTTTAACTCTCATAATAAACAATCCAAATATTGATGTATGCTGTCGTTTTTTTTTTTTTAATTCCCTCAACCACAGAACAAGAAATAAATAAGTAAATAACAGGCTCAAGTCAAAACAAAGCAAGTACTTGCATTATTCAATACATATTAAAAAATGTTAGGTACGCCACTGAGAAGCGGAAACATGCATCCGCCATATTGAGAAGCCTTTTTGGACACCTTAGGATCGCTAATATGTTCCTTCCTTTATCTTTTTATTCAATGATTTCTTTTGTGTTTAATAGTTTTTGAAAGCAATTATTAGTGTGTGTCATTTTGTGTTGTTTTACTTTAATATTATTCTTTTAAGTGAAATTTCGTTTTTAAACTCAAATATTTGGTTTCAAAAGTTAATACTTGTTATTCAAAATAGATCAAAACTATATTTAATAAGACTGGCGTACAAGAGTATGTGATGCAAGTGTAATAGGGTAATAGTGATTTGGAATTTTCAGTTTTTAATTAAAATCAACAGTCATGTCTTCTTAGTTGCAAACGGGAGTTTTGGAATAGAATTCTGTAAATATTTTTTTTTACAGTGAAGAAATGTGAAAATAAATTCAGGCCCAATTTAAATTAATTATTATTGCTGTGACGTGTGTTTTAAATGTTGATAACTTCAGTCCCCTCCAGTTTGGACTTATGTAAATTGTGTTTTGAATAAAAATAATTAATATACTTTAAAAATGTTTAATCTAGTCTTTAGTGATTATACATCTTGTCTTTTTGTACCTTGCCTTAATAGCGTTTAAAAAAAACAGTGTAGGACTAATTCCAACAGCTTCGTGACATTTTTTGGTATAGTTGTGCTTTGGAATCAGTTGCTCGCAGTAAATGCCGTTGTATATTTTTTTAAATAGTAAATTTTACGTTTGCTAATATTAGAAGTTGCATTTAAATTATTATTTTACATGATATTAAACAAAAATCTTGGGCGAAATTTAAAATACATGATTGTTAGAATTGTTGATTCATGTGAATCAGATTTAAAATTGGGTTTAGGTGATGTTAAAACGTTTTTAATTTAGTGTAAGGTAACTGTACGAAACGCGCAACTGAAAATTTTGGACGCCACCGTAAAATTTTCAGAATACCAAAACTTTTATTCAAGATTTTGATGTATTTCTGCCATTTCCGGCCAAAAATTCTCGAATCATATAAAACTCCTTTCGCCCTAGTCTCATTTTTGTAATTATTTTGTTTGGTAAAAAGAAACTGCTGTTGTTCACTGCGTTACCTTACGAATTGGACAATAAAATACAGGGTGAGTTGTTAAACGACTCATTTGTTTAATTAAATAGTTCAATAGTTGTTTTTATATTCATAGCATGGGCGTCTGCTAGGGGGTGGGGCAAACGGGGCACTTGTCCCCCCTGGGATCGAGTAAAAAATTGTACTTGTAAAAATATATAATAAAAATTAAAAGATTCAATTAAAATTTATATATATTATTATTTGTCTCTATGCTTTGCCCCCCCTGGAAAATTTTCTGCGTACGCCCATGATTCGTAGAGAAACTTTTAGGTGATATTTGCGGTTTTAAAATCGATGCAAAATCAATTTATTTGTAGGTACTTTAAAACCTCCAACTTTTTAATTGTACCTATTCCAAAATTGCAATTACTCTGTATTTTACTGTCTGTCAATTAATTTTCTTATTATAATGTTTAAGGTGATTTTTCCGGTAATAAGTGCAATTTTTTGTGTGTGTTTGTAAATTGGAAACACTACAGAATATTTGTTATTGTAACTCGTAATATAATATTGGTGTTGGATGGATTTTGTTAAAATATTTATACAAAAATATATAATACCTATCTTACATTATTTTGTATGTTTTATTATGAGCTACCTCTGTATTTCCCAAGATTATAGTTTTTCGGGTGGTTCTCTGAAACCGTTAATGATAATTTCAAAAAATTTGCACAGGCCTACTCGCAGAGAACGCGTGCATCGAAAAGTTACGAATTTTGAATAATTTTGTACACCTGGATATTTTTTATTATGAGCGATCTCTGTATTTCCCAAAATTATAGTTTTTCGGGCGGTTCTTTGAAACCGTTAATGAGAATTTCAAAAAATTTGCACAGGCCTACTCACAGAGAACGCGTGCATCGAAAAGTGACGAATTTAAAATTATTTTGTACACCTGGTTATGTTTTATTATGAGCAACCTCTGTATTTCCCAAGATTATAGTTTTTTGGGCGGTTCTCTGAAACCGTCAATGAGAATTTCAAAAAATTTGCACAGGCCTACTCACAGAGAACGCGTGCATCGAAAAGTGACGAATTTTAAATTATTTTGTACACCTGGATATGTTCTATTATGAGCAACCTCTGTATTTCCCAAGATTATAGTTTTTTGGGCGGTTCTCTGAAACCGTCAATGAAGATTTCTAAAAATTTGCACAGGCCTACTCACAGAGAACGCGTGCATCGAAAAGTGACGAATTTTAAATTATTTTGTACACCTGGATATGTTCTATTATGAGCAACCTCCGTATTTCCCAAGATTATAGTTTTTTGGGCGGTTCTCTGTAACCGTCAATGAAGATTTCAAAAAATTTGCACAGGCTTACTCATAGAGAATGCGTACATCGGAAAGTGACGAATTGTAAATTATTGTGTACCTACTCACAAAGGATCTGTGCACCTTAATAATTTATTTTGTTTTAATCCTAAACATTTACCAATTTATTTACAAAACCTCGACATACAACAAATTAATATTTCACATTAAATCCTCAGCTTCAACTTTTATCCTCTTGTTTGGTGCACTTTTGGTACAATTTGGTTCGGTGGCATAATACCCACTTTCGAAAAATCCGTCTTGGTCTATGCAATAATATTCATTCCCTTTCATTTGTGCGGGTTTGTAATTTCCGTTTCCCAGACAAAGCAAATTTAAAGTAAGTCCAACTTCTTCGAAGATTTTAGTGTCCCTAGCACAAACTGTAAATAATGCTGTTTGTAATAAATAAAGTTAATAAATACACTAAAATTGTATTAATTCTCTTAAGACTGAGCACAGACCGAAATGTAACGACAGATATAATAAGAGGTGGCGTCTTTTTGAAATGACTTAATTGACGCATAACTGAAGTATTAAGAGTCTAACAACATCTTTATCACTAGAAAAGGACTTTGAGATGATTAGCAACCCTCAATACTCTAGTTTTTCTGCCTTAAATTGCTTCGCAGTCTGACTATTGCACAAAAATGTCAAGACACGCGTCACATTGCTTCAGTGGGCGTTCGGCTTTAGAAAGAACTTGAAACACTACTTACAGCAATTTAATTCGTTAAGTTTATTGTCTGCTTGGGCCAGAAAACTTCCTATTTTGGAGTTGTCTTTCCATTTGCAATATGCTCTAAAAATAAGAATTTCAAGTAACACTTAAAAAAAATCGCATGTTGTCGCCAGGGCCGACTCTAGTAAGCGCGGGGCTCGATGCAAGGACAAGCTGCGCCCCCCCCCCCACAAAAAAAATATTTATACGTCATCACACAACAAATTTTTTTTTTAACAAAATTGTAAACCAACATAAGCTAAAATAATATAACAAACATAACAAAACATAAAATTTGACAAATTGACTATGAACGAAGGAAAGAAAAACAACTCATATTTTTATAAACGAAATAGAAACGCAATTAAAATTAATCTTTCTAGATTTTGCTTCCGCAAAATCTTTTAATAGGTTGTCGAAGACCATCTCCCTCAGGGCTTCACTTTCAATTGACATAATTGCGAGTGAATTTAAACGTTCTTCGGAAATAGTGGATCGTAAATAGGTTTTAAATAATTTTAATTTTGAAAAACTTCTTTTGCCCGCAGAGACTGTTACCGGTATAGTAAGGAAGATCCTTAGTGCAATAAATAAATTTGGAAACGAGTTTGGACAATTATTATAAGCCAAATAAGTATATTTAAAGGATTGCACCAACTTTGTGGAATAGTTACTTTTAAAGCTTGTATTTCTTCCGCCAACATGAATCCATTTAAGTCCACCCATTCGCTGTATTTTAAAGCAATTTTTAAATCAACAGCACATTTTAATGTAGTCTCTTTGGATTTATTGTGAAATGTCCATAAAAAACTAAATAAATCAATGATCTCTTTTAATTGTTTAAATCGAGGTTGAAGAGACTGCAGTGTTTCATCTAACACTTGATTAAAACAGTTTATTTTGTATCTTTCCTTTGCATCAACAACATGGCCGTCTGAGGACTCGTATGCAAATTGCCTTTTGCGTTTCCGTTAACGTTTCAACTGGAATTGTGGAACAACATCTAAATCTTTTGCAAGATCATTTCACCGATTAATACATCTTTAAAACCTTTTTCTCAGTACACTCCTAGCCATTTGCACAATTTTTCAAAAGTGAGTATTCCCGAAGACAGATCTGAGGTTTCACTTTATAATTCTTTGCTTACTAAGTTCACTTTTTGGGTTTCTGTAGACATTTCAACTGGATTATTTCACGAAAGCTTTTGTTAATTGATTTGATGATAATATTTGATTAATAATCTATTACATTACTGTGGTATTGTTTATTTATTAAAGTATTTCACTATTAAACAATAACTTTTTTAAGTGATATGATAGAGAATTGCTTTTTGTTTCTATGCTATTAATAAGCATTGTATTTTTATTTTTTGAGCGCGGGGCGGTGGAATGTGCTTAAGGTCGGCCCTGGTTGTAGCTTCGCCAATTGTTTCAAATGGTCGCGCATAAGTTGGAAATTATTTTATATCGTTTAATTCTAAACCGCTAAATAAGGAAAAGTTGATAATTCGGGCAATAATCATAGAAAAAAATGCTTACATTCCATTTTCAACTTGAAAGGCGCCATAGCTACCATCTGAATCGCAAAGAAAATCTCTGAAATTTGCATGCAGCGTGCCATGCTTGACAAATACATCTGTAATTTTTGCTTGCGCATATTTTTCACTTTCACATTGGCGTAAATATTGAGATCCCACAATGTTTCTTTTATCTAAAAAGGTTAAGCAAAAATTAAACCGCACAATATGCACTACGTTACACAAATCCTTAATGGATTTACGTTTTGGGGTACTCAAATTTGTTTTTATGTACGTGAAAACGAACTTACAACATGGCAAGTAAGTCATCAGACTTTCTGGAACAACTTGTGCTGTAATTTTTCCTGTTTTTGGCTGCACACACCAGCAGAGTTCTAAATCGCATTGAAGGGGTTCATAATTACCCATACTGTCGCAGTGTAAGTTTGTGTAAAAAGTTATACGATCAGCTTCTATTTCTGCTCTTTTCCTACTACATCCTGGGATAAACAACAACAAAATTGGTTAAAATTATAGTTACTTGTCCTTTAAAAAATATTAACACAATGGGGATTGGAACAGCCGCGGTGGAGTAACAAATTTATGAGTAAAAAATTGGATCAAAATCCAGGCGTCACATACCACAAGTCATTTGTTCATCAGCTTCATCGGCTCTCCAAGATTGTCCAAAAATTCTTTTACCTTTGGCGTCGTAACAAAAACATCTGCAAAACAATTTTAGCTTAAATGTTTTTTGTTTTTATAATCATAAACTTCTGATTTTCACATCTTTCATTTAATAATCAAACTCTTACAAGAAATCTGTTGTAATAATTTGACTGGTTTTAGACAATATTTTTACCTCCCATTGCCTTTTTCGCCTTTGCACTGTTTGGGTGCCCAAGAACCATCTGATAAACACGTTGGTTTCCAGGCTGCATTTATGTAGGGATTGTTGTCTGGAGTTCCAACGTAATATTTTCTACAAGAATCTAACAAAAAAAATCAAACTTTTTGTAACCGATTACTAAGAGGTCAAAATTTTAAACGATCTATATTATTTTATATTACTATTTTGTCCTACTAAAAAAAATTTAACCAACAACCTAAACCTTTTATTCAGGGTGATTGATTGAGACCGGGACATAAAAATATATGAAGAATGAAGAAGGGTATGGATCTGAAATTTTGGTTATGACCATAATGGCATCTGATCTGTTTATTGAAAACATTTTCAAGATGGCAACACTTCCGGAAATACCGGAAGTAGAGGTCTACTTTCTTATTTCAAATACAATGGTCTATTTTTTATTGCGTATTTGGATTTAGAACGTTATTTTAGAGATACTTTTATTGGCATTCCCTACACCTAAAAGTGCAGTCATTTTTTAGATTTTTGGACTTTTTTGAAAATATGTTGAGTTTCATCGTGATGCTTAATATTATCTACCGCCGCCATTTTTGAAGAGAAAACGCTTAAATTTAGACCATGCCTAGAAGAAACCTTGGAGTACATCCTGGAATTTTTTCAATCGATGCATTACTTACAGAGTGTACAAAACTTAATCTTTTAATACAACTTCAAACCACTAAAACTCGTTTTTTTCAAATACAATGCCCAAACTTTATTTCATTTTTTAATGCAAAATTACATTCTGCATCAATCTGTATCAGCGTTTCCTATACCTATCTGCAACAATTTTCGAGTTATTAAGAATTTTTGATTGTTAAGAGAAATTGTAACATTTTTAAATAGCAAGCCTTGGAAATGACAACAAATGCCAATATTAATAACTGTAAACCACTTTTATTGCGTTTGTCTGAAGTACTCATGAAAATGGAAAGTCAAGAGTATTCAAACGCGAATATTTTGAACTTATTTTATATTCAAGAAGAATGTCACAAGATTATTGAAAGAACTTGTCGTGTGTTCAGTGAGAGGTATCCTCATTTGACTGTAAGGACCAGACATAAATTTCAATGAATATAATCTTTTTTTTTAAAGCAATTTAGAAGAATGAAATCTGCTCGTATTCGACCTAAGCGTGTGACAAATAATGAAAATAATGAAGTTAACATCCTGGAATATTTTAATGACCATCCTGAGCGGTCAATTCGATTGGCAGCGCAAGACTCGGGTTTAACATACTATGCTGTACAAGCTACATTAAAAGTGCACAACTATTCGTTCGCACTTTCAATAATCTTGTGATATTGTCTATAAATGTAAAATAAATACAAAATATCCGTGTTTGTTTACTCCTGACTTTCCATTTTCATGAATGCTTCAAACAAACGCAATAAAAGTGGTTTACACTTACCTATTAATATTGGCATTTGTTGTCATTTCCAAGGCTTGCTATTTAAAAATGTTGCAATTTCTCTTAACCATTATGGTCATAACCAGATCCATACCATTTTTCATTCTTCATATATTTTTAAGTCCCGGTCTCAATCAATCACTCTGTATAAATTTTGTAATGATTGTTGATAAAAAATATACCTTCATCGATAACACATTCTGAGTTTTCTTGATCTTCTGGGCATCTCCATCCTTGGGGACAAATGCAAGAAGGCTTGCCAGGGTTGCAATAAATCTGGTCGTATCCTAACAGTTAAACCTGCATCAGTAAATTTTCTCTAAAATACATTTACCTTTAACTAACTTCCAAACTCGCAACAACCAGGAAAGCATTGGTCATTAAAATTGTCAGTGTAATAAAGATTTTGCGTCATATCGCAGTCCTCCCATGTTAAATCTGTTACCAAAGGAAATTCGTTGCTGCAAGTTTGGCCAAACAATGGCACAAATAAACTTGTAACACCAATTAACACCACATTAAAGTAAAACAAACACATCTTCATTTTTCACTGTTGACACAATACCATACATTTTTTTGGAATATGTTGTGTTATCTATTTATCAGCTTGATAAGATAAATATTTCAACATTTATCTTTATAAATTCACTATTAGTAATAATGGAAATGATCGACTGTATGTGCATTTTTCAAGTTAACTCAGAAGTCCAAAGGACAATATAAGTTAAATTTTAAAATCAGAAATTTTAAACGTATGTTAACTAAGATAATATAAAAAAATATTGTGTTTGTTTTACAATAATATGTTTTGGCTTGTGTGCATAAAAGTTACATGGAGATTCAAAAGGATTCTTCACAAAGTAATAGTTTAAAATATTTTTTAATCAAAGTAATCCTTATCTTCTTATTATTGCACTTCACTTGCACACACTTATTATTATTGCAAAGATGCAGATTTTATCATGTCTTTGTACTGGATACCATGTATTTTGACGAAATGGCTTTATCTTTAAAACAGTTTTTTTCTTGATTAGCGGATTTTTCCGAAAATAAGAGATCCCCTCAGGGATTTTTAAATACAAAGTAAGGAATATTTGTTCCATGTCGGGGAGACTTTGTCCCTCTCTCATATGGACCATGGTAAAGTGATCTCTCTCCAAGTAGTATCCACAGCAGTTTTTTTTCTTCTTTAAAGTCACCGACGTCAATCGGACATTGACTGTTGAAAACCAGTGGTCACCCTACAGAGTCTCTCTTCAAGACTAGCGTCTTCTCTCTGTAACAGTTTTTTTTCCAATCAGGGGATTCTTTCGTGGCAAAGCAATTTTTTTTTGTAGATGGGGTCTCCATAATTCTTTTAGTGCGAATTGTTTTCAATGCTGGGGTCTTTTCCAACGCAGAAAAGTTTCTTCTTAATGTAGGAAATTTATTTCCACATCATAGGTTTGTGCTTCAGGTCAAAGGTACATCCTGAAATGTGTGAGGTTCCTTTTTAGAAAGGGATTTTATCTCAAGTAAAGAAGAAACCTGTTTAAGGCTGGATGTTAGATACAGCAAAACGTTTTTTAACGATCGTTAGATGTTAAGCATTGTGCAAACTTCTCATTTTAATAAATTTTACCAGTATTTTCTGAAATATCTAAATGCAATGGCTACCAATACGTGGGTGTAAAAAATCAAGATTATGGAAAGGATTGAGAATATATTCGACAACAAATAGGACAAGGAAGAAGAAGCATCAAAAGGCTAGATGGAATATTGTGAAGTAAAGAAATAACAAAGAAGAGAAAGTACAGCACATACAACACAGCTATAGCTATTATTGTATGGAGCAGAAGCATGGAGGTGGACAGAAGCAGAAAAAAGAAGGCTGGAAGCTTTGAAGATGGATGCCCTAAGAAGATCGCGTAGAATGTTTAGATTAGATAGAGTACCGAACAACAATTAAAGAATTAATTGGACTGAGGGAAACTATAATACAAGAGGCAGAAAGACGACAACTAATTTGGTACGTACATGTACGAAGGACTGCCAAAAGTAACGCTTGATTGGATCCTTCCTGAAAGGAAAAGTTTCTAAATAAATCAAGCTTTAAAAAAATATTTTAAGTTGCAAAATTTAAACCCACCAAAAAGTTCTGATAAAAACACCAACAGGAATCCCACTTTTCAGCCCCCTGTGAAGGTGGGAGATGATTAAAAATATTGCTATGGAAAACCTTTTAATAAGTATAAAACATCTACCAAATATCATTCTCCTACATTTAGTCAAATTTGAGAAATAAAATAAAAATCTAATTTTACCGTTCTCATTTAGGGGGATGTAACTCCGAAAGGAGATGTCTAAAAAAAATTGTGTATAAAAGACCGCTCTTAATTTTCGAAAAGGAATCTCTCCAGATTTTTTTTTGCATTATTTAAGAAACACCCTGTATATACATTCTCTTACCGTCAGCTATACCTCAGACACGAAAAGCAATGTTTACAAATCTAGTATAACACGTGTTGTTCTGTAGTGAATTATAAAGTAATTTTAAATATATGAGGCTGAATTTATAACAATACATGTGATCTTGTTGAAAAATTTCTAATATGTCGAAAAATAAGACCAGTAAAACTAAGAATAAAAATTCTAATCCACAAAATCAGAAGAAGTAAGTATATTATCCTGTAGTGAATTGAGTGTATATTTAAGGGTTTTATTTTTTAGGGATGTTGTACCTAAAGGAAAACCAAAGTCTGGGAAGATTTGGAAAACTGAGAAGACCCGTTTTTCTTCAATTATTAAAACTAGAGGTAAGTTTGTAATTAAAGGTTAATATTGTAACGACAGCCTGTTTTTTGAGAGGCTAGCTTCGGAAAGCCTGCTTTTGTAGTAATTTTTCGTAGGTTCAACCTTTGTTGTGTTAAACGAAACTAACATTTTTAATGTCCCAGTAGAAAAAGATTTTTTTTTTACCAAACGTATGTTTCATTAATTTTATTAATACTACGTTTGTTTTAGGTATTAAGCCTTCATTTGAAAAGAAACAGGCACTCCGAATCGAGCTAAAGAGGGTAAAAGAAGCATCTAGAGCCATTGTGGCTGCCAAACAAGAAGAAAAAGAAAAACGAAAAGAACGGCGTCGACAGAATCTAAAGAAACAAGAAGAAAACCGAAAGAAATCCGAAGTAGTACAAGTAATTAAAAACCCAAACAAAATTAAACGAATGAAAAAGAAGCAACTGAGGCACATTGAAAAACGTGATACTAACGATATGTAATTGAATAATTTTTATTTATGTAAGATATGTTGGTTTTTACTGTATAATAAATATGCGACGATTATAGTGAGTGTATATTTATTTAATTTACTTTTATGTACAATAAAAATGATCCCTTAACACCTTTATACAAATAAATCAGCTCGGTATTAACTTAATTTACATCCTGAAGATTCCGAACGTGGTGTCTTTTTGTTCTTCGTTCATAGCCACAGCCAGACTCAATCCCAAAACTTTTCTTGTATCCTTAGGATCGATAACACCATCATCCCATAATCTAAAAAAAAAGACAAAATATTTAATATTTTAGATCCTTGTTCATATTAATTTCTTTTAATGGTCTGTTTTGATTTTATTATGTTTCCTGCTTGATGTATAACAAACTAACTGTTCAATATGTTCCTAAAGCTTGTGCGATTGTTTTCAAAAACAATTGAAAGTTAGGTATTGTAGTTAAATGCTATTTTGTGTGCAAGCAATTGTTTTTTCTGCATACTCACCTTGCGCTGCTAAAGTATGGCGATCCCTCTCTTTCAAATTGTTCGATGATGGGTTTTTCGAATTCATCGATCTGCTGTTGCGCCCATTGTTGTCCTTTAGCTTTCATGGCGACCTGGGATAGAACTCCAGCAGCCTGAGCACCACCCATGACAGAAATCTTAGCGTTTGGCCACATGTACAAAAATCTTGGAGCATACGCCCTCCCACACATGCCTAAAATGATTTCGATTTATTTAATACTGCACGAAACAATGCGAGCCACTTATCCGAAAAAGGTTTTAGTTTTTTGATTAGAATTTTTACCGTAATTGCCAGCACCATAGGAGCCTCCGATAATGAGGGTGATTTTTGGAACTTTTGCGCAAGCGACTGCTGTTACTAACTTGGCCCCATTCTTAGCTATACCTCCAGCTTCGGCCTGTCTTCCAACCATAAACCCTATAACAATGTGAAAACTATACAAACATTATGTAAAACTATTGAATACAAATTTTGTTTTAGTCTTAACATACAGGGTGTTATTTAAATATTGCGAAAAATTTCGGGAGGTGATTCCTTATTGAAAATTAAAGGGGGTCTTTTATATATATTTTTTTCCTTGGACGTCTCCTTTCGGAGTTACACCCCCCCTATAGGGGGGCAGTAAAATTAGGTTTTTATTTTATTTCTCAAATTTGGATAAATGTAGGAGAATGATATTTGTTAGATGTTTCATACTTATTAAAAGGTTTCCCATAGTAATATTTTTAATCATCTATCACCTTCACAGGGGGCTGATGTGTCCCCTGTTGGTTTTTTTTATCAGAACTTTTTGGTGGGTTGAAATTTTGCAATTAAAAATATTTTTTTGAAAGCTTGATTTATTTAGAAACTTTTTTATTCCCTAGTTTTTCTCGTAAAACCTACCGTTCTTGACTAAAAAGTAAAATAAGTAAACATGAACCATCAAATATTCCAATATAAAACTATTCATTTTGGTGGCTGCTATGGTTTGTTTATGTTTATAATGGGTAGAATTGACGGGTGTAATTCATTTTGACGTTTACGCGGCAACAACGCGCCAACACTCGTCAATTCTACCCAATATGAACATAAACAAACCATGGCAACCACCAAAATGAATCGTTTTATATTGGAATATTTGAATGGTGCATGCTAACTTATTTTATTTTTTTATTCAAAAACTGTAGGTTTTACCAGAAAAACTAAGGTATAAAAAAATATTCTGAATAATTTAAGCTTTCAAAAAAAAAACTTAATTGCTAAATTTAACCCATCAAAAAGTTTTGATAAAAAAACCAACAGGAGTCGCACTTTTCAGTCCTCTGTGAAGGAGGGAGATGATTAAAAATATTACTACTGGAAACCTTTTAATAAGCATAAAACATCTACCAAATATCATTATCTTACCTTTATCCAAATTTGAGAAATAAAATAAAAACCTAATTTTACTGCCCCCTTTGGGGAGGGGGGGGTGTAACTTCGAAAGGAGATGCCTAAGGAAAAAATTTTATATGAAAGACCCCCCTTAATTTTTGATAAGGAATCGCCTCCTGTAGTTGTTTGCAATACTTAACAAACACCCTGTATATTGAATTAAAATTTTTTTTCGTATTAATAAATAACAAAGTTTGCCCTTATTGGCTGCTGTTTGATAAGAACTGATTGGATACTTAAACGAGTTTTATCCAATAAGAACGCAGCTTTAAATGACGTCACCACCGTCAAAGGTCTTGAAAATATTCGCATATTTTGGTGCAATTTTCTCCATGATTCAAAATCTTGGCACATCGCGACGAGATTGCCATGGTTACGGATTTTTTACGATCCCCGCAAAGCGCATGTCTAAATTCAACACGTGTTAGCTAATGGCGTGCTTCAGGTTGGCGTTTTGTGTTCAGTGTTAATAAACACTAACTTTAGGTGCAATATTTCAATGATTGAAGGTGATATTTTTTTGGGGCCGTGCCACTAGATAAACCTGTAAGTTTCTTAAAGACATTTTGCCAGTTTAAAGGAACAATTTCATGCTTAAAAACTGCTAAAGTGTTTGCCAACATTTTTATAGTGTTTGGGCAAAATTGTGAGTGTGTTCGTTGGGTGAGTTTATGCTTTTTCCTTAGTACAGAACAATAATACGTACTAGTGTTAAATTTAAAGTTTTAGCCATCTGCAACTATTTTCGTAAAAGCTGAAAAAACAGAAAACGGTTTTTTGCTTTTTCGCTTTTATTTACCTGTTATATTCTGCAAAAATATTATGGGAACCTTCCTCTGTGTACACAACTGTATAAAATGCGCCCCTTTGAGGGCACTCTCGGAAAATAGGACGCCATTATTTCCTATAACTCCAACAGTTTTTCCGTACAGTTTAGCAAAACCACACACCAATGTCTCTCCATACCTTTTCTTAAACTCGTCAAATTCAGAACCATCAAAAATTCTAGCGATCACTTCTCTGACTTCAAAAGACTTTCGCAAATCGTGATCTATGATACCGTACAAGTCTTCAATGTTGTACTTGGGTGGTTGAAAAGGGATTTGGAAAGGGTTGATTTGTTTTTTGTTGAGATTCTTTATTATCTGACGGGCTAAATGCAGAGCGTGTTCGTCGTTAACCGCGTAGTGATCTGTGACTCCGGAAGTTGTGCAATGGAGATCTGCACCTCCTAGATCTTCTTCAGAAACCTGTGAGTGAACATTTTGTCTTTGATCATTTTTTGTAGCCAATAATCATAAAATTGACTTACAAAATGTAGTAACTGTTTTGTTATATTACGTAAAAGCAAACGGTAAAATTTCTAAATACAGAACATATTTACCTCTTCGCCTGTAGCAGCTTTGACAAGCGGAGGGCCAGCTAGAAATATTGTACCTTGTTTTTTTACAATTACTGATTCATCAGCCATAGCGGGTACATAAGCACCCCCTGCTGTACAAGATCCCATGACCACTGCAATCTGTTATAAATAAACAGAAAATACTAATGAAAATAAAATTCTGCTTACAAAGTATCAAATTAATAAAGCTACTGTGCACGGTAAGGAATATTTAGGGGTGTACCGGCGGTGACGTCATTGCGCGTTGCACGTTCATTGGCTGAAGCGCAAACAACCCTAATCGTATAGGGTAAATCACCACATGTTGGTAAACATCGCATGTGGTAGAGTTATTTACCTCTTAATTTAAATCTTAATGCATTAATAACAAAAATTGCGTTGGTTAAATATGAAAAACCTGCACGGTAAATTTACGCCCGACAAGTGTGTCCTGAAAATTTTAATTCTCACTAGAGAAGGTCACGAAATGTCGCTAGAATCTGATCAAGCCTGTGTTTATTGCATCAAGAACATCAAAACTAAATGTTTTGCAGAGTTATACGTGCCACTGGCCATTTCCTTCGGCAAAATAGGGGAAAAACTGAAAAGTAATTTTTGCGATCGCGTTGGCTATGAAAACGTCAGAGATTTAAATCGAAATTCTTCCTATTGACCAATGCGCGCATCCTTTGCAAGTAAAATGGTGCAGTCTTTAAAAAAGTCCTAAACGGTTCCGGAGGAAAACGCGAAAAATGAAACCACTGCAAAAGCGCTATGATTTGAGAAGTTGTGGTAGGTTATCTGTTATAACTAAATCTATGCGACTTGCATAGGTGTTTAACATAGGGAAAACCGTTTTTACAAGGGCCTCGTTTTTCGCGTTTTTTTCCGCATCCGTTTAAAGATTTTTTCAAAAAATTTGCACCATTTTACTTGCAAACGATGCGCGAATTGGTAAATAGAAGAACTTCGATTTTATCTCTGGCGGTTTCATGGCCAACGCGATCGCAAAAATTACTTTTATTATTCCATTATAAAAACATAATACGTAAAGAATATTTCACAGCGGAGTTTAGAGATGGCTTTAAGCTTTTTTTGCTAAATTCTTTGTACTTTTCGCAATTTCAGTCAAGAATAAACTTCTCCGGTAAATTTTACATATTAAATGTAGTGGTACTTATGCGGTGTTTAGACAAACATATTTACCATTTGATGAAAACATATTTTTACCTGAGCTATTCCTTCTGAAGACATGTTAGCCTCGTTAAAAAATATTCTACCAAAGTGTTCCTTATCTGGAAAAACTTCAGACTGATGTGGCAAATTTGCGCCACCACTGTCTACCAAATATATACAGGGTAATTTATTTTGTTGTGCTATTTCTTGAGCTCGTAAATGTTTCTTCGTCGTGATAGGATAATACGTCCCTCCTTTAACAGTAGCATCATTTGCTACGATCATACAAGCATGCCTAAAAAAAATTAGAGAACAAAATGTATACTTTTTTAAACTAGAATCTTACCCATGAATTTTTCCAATACCAGTAACAATTCCACCTGCATTTATTACATCTTTGCCATACATGTCATAACCAGCTAATGTAGATAATTCCAAAAATGCTGTGTTTTTATCAAGTAACAAATTAATTCGATCTCTAGCTAGAAGTTTGCCTTTACCAATATGTTTTGCTCTAGCTTTTTCTCCGCCACCTTTTACAATATCTGCTGTTTTTTCCTTTAAGATACCGACCAGACTGGCCATACGCGCGTAATTATCCTAAAACGAAGCAATTTGAATTCCCGCTAACTACTGAACGAAGTCGTTAATAGATGTCGCCAATACACGACCCATGTGGTTAGTATCTAACATGTGATTTAAATACATCATATTTAGTAATTATATTAAAATTATAATTACACTAAATTGTTGGCATTGTTGTTCACAACGAGACAATATAACATTAGCATTATCTGAATAGAAACGCCTAAAAAAATGTTGATTTTTTAAAATTAATTTGGATTTTGATAACATCGTGAATGTATGAAACTCTTTTATCAAAAATTAGCTTGTCACTTGATATCAAGAATAGAATCAAGACTTTGCCCTTGTTGATGTTATCAAATTAACATATGTTTTACAAAATAACGATGGTCGCGCTGCCAGGTGGTCATTAATCCAAACAAGTTTTATATTGTTACGTCACGACGTTGTAGAAAATGTTCCAGTGGCGTAGATGCAAAACGTATTTGAAAGTAAAATAGTTCTGTTTTTTCCAGTTCTATAAAACGCAATTTTTACCGTTCATTTTTTTTTCTCGTTTTTTATTTATTTAATCCAACGAAGTAGATATAAGCACGAATGCAAATTTTTTTCCTTATTTAAGATGTCCCAGAGATTAAAACATGATGTGAGAATTTTATCGTTAATAGTATTTGCGTTATCTATTACAAGTATTTAATTAAAATGCGTATTAATCGATATATGTAATTACTGTAGTACATTTTTGTAACATAAATTTTTAGCTACAGTTAATTTAAAACCAAAAATTACCCACAAATGTAACTATAAATTGCATTAAAAGAATTAATGTTTACTATGACTACATCCGCGCCATCTAACAGGTATTTATTGAACTAAAATAAGATTTACAAGCTGTATTGTTAGATGGCACTGCCGTTGAATGTCTTTTTAAACGTTTTAGATTAGGTTTAGAGCCCTAAATTTTTGCAATTAGAATAAATTGATGTTTTTGAATTGCCGTTATTTCTATGCAAATATGCAATGTACCATATTAGTCAATAATTATGTTTGGTCTGTCTGTATCATGGCCAACTTCATTTATAATCCGCTCAGCTACTTGCTTCGCCACTTATATTGCCGCCCCAATTCCAAATTTTTCATTGTTGTAAGCAGTCCGAATCACCTGTCAAATAGAACGTCAGTAGTATGTCATTTATGTCCAAAAATGTCCTGTTATTACTAAAAATGGCAGTTAAATGTTTAAATTAAGAAAAATTCAGCAAATATTTCCATGAATAGTTGTAACAATTATTCTTCATGGTTTAATTCGCAATTGTCAGAGTTTGGGAAACGTATTAATATTTTTTAGCAAAGCAACAAACCCGTCAAAAGTTGTGAGATTGGTAAAGTCATTTATCTCAGGAAATTTCCCATAAGCAAAGTTGATTGCTGTTGTTTATTTTTGCAGGTAGATAATTATTATTCAAGTCCAAAGTTTTATGGAATTACTAGAAAATTATGTGACAATTTAAAAAATATAGTTATTGATATACTTCATAGAGAGCGCCAGTTCGTACTTTTTGACGTTTACCTGGGAACGACGCGCGTCTGTATAATATGTATGGGTCTGTCCCACGGTCTACTACACAGGTTGGGAAACTCCCATATAAAACCGACTGAGGCCGGTAACTAGTTCAGTAAATTATCCCACAGAGGCGATAAGTCTAAGAACCATTCGCCATAAATGATCACTAGATGGCGATACGTCTAAGAACCGGTTCGTGCACAAGATTTTGACATAATCAGCATGATTTATAAGCCTTCGCTTAAAAAATTCGAATTTAATCAATCAGATGATGTATATACAAATGTTTTAATTGAATTTTTAAGTCAGGTTTGTTTAAAATAGGTTTTTAAACTTAATCGCCATCTAACGGATTTTTATGGCGAATGGTTCTTAGACTTATCGCCGTCTAGCGGAAATTTATGTCGAAAAGTTCCAGATTTTTTGACAGGCTTCCTAACCTGTGTAGTAGACCGTGGTCTGTCCATAAACACAAAAAAATTAACCGTGCTATGAGAGTTTAAAAAAAGTGAATGTTGTTATTGCCATGTCAGTTTATAACATAAATACTTCTATTTTGTATTTATATTAAAAATGTTCGGCAGAATTAGCTCCGTTTTCAGAAGTGTTGCAAAGAATTTCGCTGGAATTCGCCGAAATCATGGTAGCTATACCCATATGCATATTGGACATGATCCAACCAACGTAATTATTTCACGGTAATTCTCTTTGAAAACATTTTAATTTACGTAATATTTTTAGGCCGTACCGTGGATGCCTGGCGGTAATCCGGTTAGGTTGACGGCGTTGTTGTGCGTCGTCTATGGTCTTCCATTTTGGGTTCCATTTTGGTTGACACGTTATCACCTACTGAAAACCAGACAATAAACCTAAAATTTTGTTACATGACGTTTTTGTTAATTTATTGGCCGATTATTTGAGTTGAATAAAGACCATCTTTCAATAACTTCATTTTCTTGTTTTTTTATAGTATCATAGAATTACATTTAATTTGAACGTTAACTCGCCATTGCTTGCGTAGGTTGTTAAAATTTTGCATCAGGGCCGGCCTTAAGCACATTCTACCATTCTACCAATTCCCTCGCCTAGGGCCCCGCGCCAAAACTTGTCCAGATGCTAAGAGTTTTTTTGGCACTACAACGTATTTATGTACATTTTGCTGCATCTACTAAGAGATGGAATATTTTTAGAAAACACGTTTCAGGTCTGTCTGTTAAACCTTTATGTGAACTAGGTGGGAATGCCGAATGCAGAGTGTGAAATCTTTAAGATATCAAACAGGAGAAATATATGATGCCCTTGTGGAAATAGTAGAAACAACTGATGATTCTCAGACAAAAAGTGAAGCAGAATCTTTGGCTACTCAAATGAAAGATTACAAATTCTTCGTAGCTTTAGTTTTCAAAAATTACAAAGTGAAACCTCGGATCTGTCTTCGGGAATACTCACTTTTGAAAAATTGTGCAAATGGCTAGAGTTTGCCGAGAAAAAGGTTTTAAAGATGTATTAATGGGTGCAAATTATCTTACAAAAGATTTAGTTAGATGTTGTTCCACAATTCCAGTTGAAACGTTTACAAAAACGCAAAAGGCAATTTGCATACGAGTCCTCAGACAACCCTTTTGTTGATGCAAAGGAAGCATACAAAATAAACTGTTTTAGTTATTTATGTATCAAGGCCAAAACGTGTAACTTTTTCGGCCGCGTCTGGTTTGCTGGCCGAGACGTAGTCGAAGCCAGCAAACAGAAGGACGAAAAAGTACGTTTTGGCCGAGATGCATATTACATTTTTTGTGCAATCGAATTAAAAACTATTTAAATTTTTAGTATTTTTCAAAAATATAGTTTAGAAACTACGTGACATTCTGTCACTGACAGATGACGACGTATGCTATTTAGCAGTGGAAACGTACTTGCATAATTCTGTACATGATTTAAAAAACCTTTTTTTGTGCGATTGTAATGTTTTATTCATAAATTTAAACTTTGATTAATTATTAATTACTTAAAGTGTACCATATCATATATTTATTTATTAATACATAGTATAATTGACAGCATTAGAACAGTAGTACAAAAAATATTAGGTTATAAACTACCTGACAGTTAACCACCTAAATACCTCTACGTCACTACCCTTAGCGGGGAAGCCATAATCTCAGAGAACTTACATTCAGACACGCACATGCGCTTTCCGTTCTGCTTAATGCAAATGATCTTTTTCGTACGCTGTAGCGGCCGAAAAAACTTTTTCGTACGCTGTAGCGACCGAAAAAACTTTTTCGACCGTTGCTAAGAATAGGGCGGGAAATGCAGCACCACAACATGCAGTACTTCATGGTTGCTAACGCGTCCGTCAAACAACTGTTTCTAGTACGATCGCACAAAAAAGTCATTATTCCACAAAGTTGCAATCCTTTAAATATACTTAAATATTTGAGTTGCAATAATCGTCCAACCTCGTTGCCAAATTTATTTATTGCACTAAGGATCTTTCATTGCTATACCGGTACAGTGTCTGCGCTCTGCGGGCGAAAGAAGTCTTTCAAAATTAAAAAAAAATAAAACGTATCTACGATCCACTATTTCTGAAGAACGTTTATTCACTCGCAATTATGTCAATTGAAAGTGAAGTCGTGAGGGAGACGGACTTCGACAACCCATTAACAGATTTTGCGGAAGCAAAATCTAGAAAGATTAATTTTAATTGAGTTTCTATTTCGTTTATAAAAATATGAATTGTTTTGCTTTCCTTCGTTCATAGTCAAATTTTATGTTTTCTATATTATTTTAGCTTGTTTGTTCAAAATTTTATTTAAAAAAAAAATTTGTTCGATAAGGTTTTTTTTTGGAGGGGGCCCCGCAGCTTGTTCTTGCGTCGGGCCCTGCCCTTGCTAGGGCCGGCCCTGCTTGCGCAGGTTGTTAAAATTTTGCGTGACCACTGACCAGTGATGTTTTCAAAATTAACGTTTAAATTACAAATTAGTATTTTGTAATTCAGTTCTTTCGTTTCGATTCTCTGTTATCAAATCGTAATGTTATCAGTTGAAATATAAAAATCATCCAGCCACTAGGTCATTAATTCGTTTAATACACTTGTGTTTTATAAAATTTTCACATCTAATGAAGCAATGCAACTTCTGAACAAAGTACATCGAGCAATTAGCACATTAATTGCATTTATAGCCTGGCTCTTCTCCAAGTATCTAAACTCAATTACAATAGCCCATGTTTTTTTTGTTCCTCTAACAGTACTAGGGGCGCGAGCCGGTCTTTTTGCAACAGTGCGTTTGTTTCGACCATCGTATTAAAAAGTGTTTAAAATGTTGGTTAGAAGTTCGCTTTTTACAAAACGCGTGTTAACTAATTTCGCAAGGCAACACAGTAATGGGGGAAACCCCTACGAGGTGAGTTAACAATAGTTTGAAACAAAATCAGTTGCATAATCTATTTTACAGGCATTGCCGTTTAGATTTGATAATAGATATCGATTAACGGCCTTATTTATTGCTCATTTCGGATCAGGATTTGGAATTCCGTTTGTTGTCTTAAGATATCAATTGAAGAAAAAAGCTGCTTGTGAGTTTTAATTTATATTTTTTTTAGCATGCGTTAATTTTTTTTTTGTCGTTTGTATGTTAGAATTAAAATTAAATCAGCCAAACTAGTCTGTATTTTGTACTATCGTCAAAAACGCGTTAGTTTTGACAGAGGCGTCGAGAGAGGTCGCCAGGCCCGGGGACAAATTCACATGGGCCCCAAGTAAATAACTTATTTGAAAATTTATTTAAAAAGTTGTTAATCGTGAATATTTAATGCACCATAATTAAAAAAGTATGTGGACTCTTGGGCCCTTAAATACCTTTCGGGCCCAGGGCTTGAAGCCCCCCTGCCCCCCCCTCATCGGCCTTGAGTTTTGAGCAAATCTTGTGCATGGAAATAGTACTGAACGATACTTTTTTTTTTGCCAGAGTTAACGATACATTTTTGGATCCAATGCAAAATCACAAAATAAATATATTTGCGGTAGATGTAAATGTATTACCTAGTCTGTCTACATTAACATACGTGCATAATACAATCAATAATTTATTTGTAAAAATCTAATCTTTCCGTCCTTGGAAATTTAAAAATCGTATCTTTATGCCTGTCGTGCTCTCCCAGACACAATCTCTAGGGGTTCAGAAACACATGTTACAAAATACCGACTTCTTTGTGGTATGTAATAATAGCAATGCACAAACACATGCATTTTTATGCATGGGTGCATTAGCATTACCTCAATTTTTGAAAAAAAGGGCTCCCTTCAAAATTTTTAACTCATTTGATTAAACAGAAAACATTCTTATGTGTGGCCATTGGCTAAACGGTTTGAATGCATGTTGCTAACTCTAAGATTTAAATACAATGCAGTTAAACAGCAATATAACTATAATTTTTTAATAATAATTTTATGTACATCTATTAAATATAATCGTCTGGATTAATGCAAATCAAGTTTTAATTATTATTTAGCATGGGCAATAGAATCATTTAATAAAATTACTTAAAACATTTTTTTACGCTTTTTTTTCAAAGTTTAAAAAAATATACACAGAAAGTTTATCAAAAACAAATTTGCTTTTTTTGTTGATGCACATGCAGCATGTATTCATCACTAATTTATTTATCTAACTTACTGAATTTATTGTACAAGCTATGCGTAATGTTTTTCTGTAAATATTTTGTTTTATGGACAAAAACATGCAGCACAGTAGCTGGTACCGCTTGTAAACGAATTTGCCGCTTTGTGTGTGACCAGGCCCTTACTTAAAAGCCGAGGCATTAATATTTACGTGTACACCAACATTCCAAGTCACAAAAACCCTGCTACTTGAGATTATAAATACATTTTTTATTATTAATAATCGCAATTTACTTTGTTGTAGTCCTAAATATTACTTGTGACTATATTTTCGATCGCCGTAAATAAAATAATGCAAGCCACTGGCGCCTGTTATTGATTTTTGTAACTGGTGGTATTTACCTGCGTGTGCTTATTCCGAAAGGTTTGCTTGGTGTTAAATACGTCAATACCTAAATTTTTCGCCAGCCACATTTTGTTTTTTTGAGTGTAGTTGGCTGTGGTTATTAAATAAGCTTTAAAATGTTGGGTCGTGGTTCTTTATTAGCTAGAAATGCTCTTACCAGTTTTGTTAGACGCTATGGTGGTCACGGAGGAGTACCTGGAGAGGTATATTACTTAAATAATCTTACTTTAAACTGTTACATAATGTTTCCTCTTAATGGATATATTTTTATGAATGCTACAATATTTTTTGTTTGCAGAATTTGCCATTTACACTTGGAAATAGATACAAAATGACCGCAATGTTTATTGCGTTCTTTGGATCGGGCATGGCAATTCCATTTGTAGTATTGAGGTATCAAGTCTTGAAAAAAAGTTAAATATTTATGCGCCCTTTAATGTATTATGGTAGTGTCATTGTAAAGACTATTATATTGTTTTAAGCAGCGAAAACATTGTGTTTCGATGTACATAAAGTAAATAAACATATTTGATAATAGTTTTCGTTTGTCTTCAAATCGTTTAATTTTTATTATCAATTTAAAACATCAGTAAACTTTGAAGTAATGTACATCATTTGCTATTTAATTATTGCTTATTAGTGGTACTAGATGGTAAATTGTTTTAGAACTAGATAGTCGATTGTTTTGGAATTAGATAGTCGATTGTTTTGGAATTAGATAGTCGATTGTTTTGGAATTGGATAGTCGATTGTTTTGGTACTAGGCTGTTTATTGTTTAGTTAATTGACTGTCAATTGTTTTGGCACTAGATAATCGATTGTTTTGGTACTAGATAGTCAGTCGATTGTATAGCATTTTTTGTTTTCAAACGAATAAAATACTTTCTACCTGTTAAATATAGATAGTATTTGATGAAAATTCTTTAAAAGAATTTATTCTTTGTTGCGGTATTATTTATTCTTAAATGTTAATCATCAAAATTGTTAAGATGAAATGTTAATACTTTTGAGTGAAAAAAAATATAACCAGCTTCAGAAAAAAGAACTCGTGAAAGTACTATAAAAAAATGGTGTAAAAGAAACACAACCCTATTAAAAATAAATTGTAAAATGAATTGTATTTTATATCAAATAATATTTTATTAGTAACGGATTTTGCAAAGCATGGCAACATACTTTAAAATCTCATAAATTATTTTTCAAGATACTAATAACTGATTGCGTAATATTGATATGCGACTATTTGTATACAATGTAGCATCTAGGATATTGTAAACAATACATATCTCATTATGCATTTCCTCAGATAATTAATTGATGTACAGTAGCATGGCGATAATATTTATTAAACATTATCCAAGAGCAATAATTAATAAGACATATTTAGATAGAACAGCAGGTGTTCGCAACACGGGCTTATTCTGTATGCAACCTACGGAACATTAATTTGGCTAATTCTATTTTTAATCTCATCACGTTTAGCTGCCCTCCCTACTTTGCTCATAAAATAATTTAACACAATTGAAGAATTCAAGTGGCCTTTGCATTAAATTGTTGAATGCCACAGTAGTGACATTCCAGCAAAGAATGGCAAGCCAAACTCAGGGTATCCAGCAGCTGTTAACTGCAGAAAAAAGGGCTGCTGAAAAAGTGTCTGAAGCTAGAAAACGTAAGTATGTCTCATATGTAAAAGCTATATTTAGAACATTGTTATTTTCATCACGAGTACTTCAAAAAAACTGTAAGAAGTTTTCGTAATTTAAACCATAATAATTGTAAGCATATTTTATAGAACAGTGTAAAAAATTTATTGTTTAAAAGTAAGTTAAGAAATTATAAAAAAATTAATGAAATAATTGCAGGTTCAGCTAATTAAATTACTTTTAATTGTGCAGAACTAACGTAATTAAATAATGTCATAATTTTCATTGCAAAAAGTTCTTTAACAAAATTTAAAATACTATAATGAATGTTAATTGAAAGTTTAATTTTTTTAAAACTTATTCAATGATTTACATTGTTTTACAGACACGGTTTTGGTAAAAAATAGTTGGGCCTTCTAACAATAATGTTAAAAAAAATTTGAAGCCTTTAAATTCAAAAAAAAATTGGTTGTTTTGGTGCCAAAGTCATAAAAATTAAACTTCAATACATTTCAAACAACCACGTTAGGTTATAGCCAATGAAAATGGGTTTTTGATGTTCGTGCTAGGAGTAAATCGGCAGAAGTCTGCGGAAGCACCTAAATTAATGATCTCATACTTATGTAATAGATTTCTTGGTTTATTATGATTGTTATAAACAAATAATAACATTCTTGATAGTTTTCACACTATGAGTTTGCGAAATTTTGCTTAATCATTGGGCTATACTAAAAAAAGAAGAATGTTATTTGTTGTAACCTAAAAGACATTGTCAATTTTTTCAGCAAATATGGCAAAATGTTCATAAAAAAGTTGCAATTGGGTCAATACATGTTGATTGGGGATGTACTTTATTAGTTTGAGAATGTATTTTGGCTTAAAAAAGATTTTTTTTTAATGCTTTGACAGATGGTACCTATTCTATTGGCGATTTTGCAGTTTCTTTACGAAATCCAATGCATTGATGCTGTCTTATGATTGATGTTGCCTCGTTATTAAAGTATTACAAGCCAAAATATATGATATACACTATATTTATCATTTTTGGGTTGTATCAACTATGTAGAACTATACCATGCATTTCAAATTCAGAGATTTTGCTTATCTTAAGAGTAGCAAAATCTGGTAAATTGGTACAAAGCCTCAACATTTGGTGCTGGATTTAAATCTGAAAACAACATTGCCCTAGCCATCTTGGTTCACAGGTTGTTCAGAAAAAACATTAAAAAAAGATTTTCATTTATTTTGCTTTATTTATGGATATATTAGAAAAATAAACAATGTTTAAGTTTCATCTTAAATTTTAAATACTTTACAATCACTACATATGATATAAACTGAAAGCAATTTAGTAATTGTATCCTGTTGTCGACTCAAGTAGTCAATGTCTTATTTGTCAGTTGTTATCAAGAGGCAATTATTTCTGTTCGTCCCCTTAATATAGGATTACAACATTATTGTTCAGCTTAGATTAATTTTCTTTGCAATTGGGAGCAGCTAATGCTGTAGTTGATTTAAAATGTAGCCAACAACAGTTTTTGAAATTTAAAAAAATGTGTTGCATTTAGTTTAGTTTGTGGTTATAATAATGAGGTAAAGGACACATCACAAAGATAATTAAATTACAGGGAGAGGCTCCATAGAGCTAAAGTACTTTGTAAGCTTACAATTTAACAATGATTTTTGCGGGACAATAGGACTAAAGATAATTACATTTGCTGATAGACGAAACTGACATTAACTGACATGTATCTGCCAATTAACGCTGCAATAAATATCAATTGGTGACCGTTACACAACGAATTCATTTGTTTTAAAATGATATTATTAAAGTTTCGTTTAAAGGTCTCGTGAAAAATTGAATGCCAGTGATACTGTATCATACATAGTTGTGTAAAATTTGAGATGCAAGACAGTTGAACAAAATTCACTTGCAATTTCAATTGTTTTAAATACAAATGCACTTTCATTTGTTTTAAATGAAAGATACAAGACAGTTGAACAAAAATCACTTGCAATTTCAATTGTTTTAAAATACAAATTGCACTTTCAATTGTTTTAAATGAAAGATACAAGACAGTTGAACAGAAATCACGCAATTTCAATTGTTTTAAAATACAAATTGCACTTTCATTTGTTTTAAATGAAAGATACAAGAGAGTTGAACAAAAATCACTTGCAATTTCAATTGTTTTAAAATACAAATGCACTTTCATTTGTTTTAAATGAAAGATATAAGACAGTTGAACAAAAATCACTTGCAATTTCAATTGTTTTAAAATACAAATGCACTCTCATTTGTTTTAAATGAAAGATACAAAACAGTTGAACAAAAATCACTTGCAATTTCAATTGTTTTAAAATACAAATTGCACTTTCGTTTGTTTTAAATGAAAGATACAAGACAGTTGAACAAAAATCACTTGCAATTTCAATTGTTTTAAAATACAAATGCACTTTCATTTGTTTTAAATGAGAGATACAAGAGAGTTGAACAAAAATCACTTGCAATTTCAATTGTTTTAAAATACAAATGCACTTTCATTTGTTTTAAATGAAAGATACAAAACAGTTGAACAAAAATCACTTGCAATTTCAATTGTTTTAAAATACAAATTGCATTTTCGTTTGTTTTAAATGAAAAATAGTTTTTTCACTTGTTTAAAATAAAAATTATATACTTTCATTTGTTGAACGAAACAGTAAAAGAGGGAGTGTGCTGTGTTGTTATTAGATGATAACTCAATAAATTTTAGGAAAAGCTAGGAGAATAAAGCAGGCACGTGAAGAAGCGATCGCTGAAATTGAAAAATATAGAGGAGAAAGGGAGAAGCAGTTTAAGGAATTCGAAACGAAACATTTGGGTTCTCGATCGGATGTAGCAGCAAAGATCGATAAAAATACTGAAGGTCACATCGAGCAAATAGCCGTGGATGTGACCAACAATAAAGAAAAGGTTAATATTAACACCAAATTAAGTTTCCATTATTTATTATGGTTTATGAACATATTTTTTGGCGTTTAATAAATTTGGAAAAATTATATTAGAAGGATTTGGTTTAATTGTTAAAGCCTTAGAATAAAATAACAAAATAAGGTAGTGAAGGAAATTTTAACACAAAATGTGCATAATTAATTCTTAAACCATGTTCTTAACTTATTTATTATAACTTCTTGTAACACTAAAAATTGTACAAAATCTTAAATGAAAACTAATTTATTTATTTGAGGGGGGTTTTAAAGCCTAAAAACCCCCAAGCCTACACCACTGGTAGGTATAGATGTAAAATAATATATTTTTATAGTTTACAAAACTAAAAAAAAAACTACTGATGTCTTGTGTCTTAATACAGGTGTGATTTTATTTTTATCTGTTTTAGGTCCTAAGTGAGCTTCTTAATCTTGTATGGGATATTAAACCAGAAGTACACAGAAACTATTTCGTTGTGAATCCACGAAAATAATTTATTACCATTGTTTTTGTAACATAGAGATGTATAAATTTTAACAAATTGTTAATATGCTGTATTTATCAATGTAAAAGAAGACATTTATTTACTTACGTTTTTCGAAATTAATAACGTTTACAACATAACCTAAAAACCAGTTCTGACGTTTAATCCTTGCTGCGCATGTTCGCAAGCAAACTATGAAAAATAGTATCAAAAATAGAGCAGCTTCTAATTTTTTCCGCACAATCTAGAAACAAGCCAATCTGTATGCTATTTGCTGTATGAAACTACGCAATTTAGATTGTACAAGAAATTGTATAATGTATTACAGCCTTTAATATATATGATAATTCTTTAATATTTCTTTAATTTTAACATCTAGTAAGGTATCTTGATGTTAGTGTGCCTTTACGTAGAATAAAAAACATGCATATTGAATAAAAATGTTTTTGATAAATTAAAAAAATCCCAACTGCACCCTTGAGTTGGAATATTAATAATTTACTTATTTAGTTGGTATTTATTACGCCCATAGATTGTAACTCTAAAATGAAATCCTCTAAAGAGTTGAGATTCTAAAGTAAGATTTACAAATTGGTGTCCAACTCCTGAGCGAGGTTGAACTGTAACGTGGCCTCCTGTACCGTCTTGCCAAACATTTTCAACTTGAATGCAAGTAATTGTTTCACCATCGCCTTCTGTTATTGATGAATATCCTACCTGTTAAATAATAAAACAAGCGAATCGAGTAGAAAATAATCTTGGACAAAAATTTATTAACCATGGGCTTTGTTATGGAATAAATTAAACAAAAAGAAAAAAAATGTTTTTTTTTTATTAAAGTGAATCTTGATTTGTATTAAATATTGTTTACTTTTGGCCTTACATGCAATCATACTTACATTACAAACTCGCCTAATGGGTAGGTACCAGGGAGTTGCCTTGCGTTCATATTCCTTTTGAAAAAGTAATTTGTCATTTGGTCCCTTAAATCCCTCACAGTAAGAAAAATTCCAGGTGCCATCAAAGGTTTTAAAAGGTTTTTCCAACCAACCAAAAAGTTTATCAAACACTTAAAGAAAAAAAAATGGCTAGCATTAGCAATTTAACGAAAAATTAATTATTAAATATACAGTGCGTCCAAAAGTTATGGAACATGCCATATATCTCAGTAAATATCCACTTTAGGGAAAAATGTTTTTAATAAAAGTTGTTTGGTACTTAGTTTTCCACCATAAGACAAAATTTTTTTTTTTTTCGAATAACAAAAGCGCAATGAAAAACAATTGACTTTTTTTAAATGGCAAGGTACCCTTATATATTATACTCATTGATAGAGATTTTTTTCTCTTTTTAATGATGGGGTTACCTTAAAAATTAAGTTTATTCCAAGAGGCCGGAGCATATCGAAAATTTAAAAGATCGTATAGAGGTCTATTACAACTGAAAGGGTTGGGAATGTTATTAACGAGTTTAAAAACTGAGTTTATCATTGCCAAGCTGTAAACGGTTCACAGTTTGAACACTTATTCTAAATTTCGTCAAAAAATTTTAGTTTTTATGTTTTTGTTAGAAATAAATACTAAACAATTAAAATAATTTGAGAGTATTTTTTGCGTTTTTCTCAAAAAGTTGCTTTAGTAAGAGTACTACAGTTAGCATCATTGAAGAAAAAAAAAATCTTTATCAATTTAGTATAATATAGGGGTATCTTATGATTGAAAAAAAATTCAATTGTTTTTCATTGCGCTTTTGTTATTCGAAAAAAGCATTTAAATTTTGTCTTATGGTGAAAAAGTAAGGACCAAACAACTATTATTCAAAACATTTTTCCCTAAACTAAAGTGGATATTTACTGAGATATACAGGGTGGTGCTTTTTTCGATGCTCACCATTGCTATCTTGGAAACGGTAAGAGATACAAGGTCGGTTAGATCAGAGAAAAGTTGCACATTTTTATGGCGATTAAGAATCTGAAAAGAAATCCTGGATATTTTGATTCGTTTTTGATTAATTACAAAAAAACTAAAAAATGTGATTTTAGGAAAATATTATTATCTTCCCTACCACTGACACTATTTAATTTAAACTTGGTAACTTTATGTTTTTGACCGTCCTGATTTTGATGACGTCAACAGAAATTTTCTAAACCTTCTAGATTTCAAGTTGCGATAGTCAACTTTTTTATTTCTTATGGCCACTATATTACATTTTTACACCATCAGACAGACAAAAAAATTAGCTTTTTAGATTGTTAACCAAGATACCTCTTTTCTTTAAAAAAACTTATTTATTTATATGTGTAAATTGTATGTAAATAAATAAAAAAACGAACGAACGAACGACGGCCGACGACCGTCGAACGATGGCCGACGAACGACGACCGTTGAACGACGGTCGGCGACCGACGAACGACGACCGAAGAACGACGAACGACGACCGGCGAACGACGACCGTCGAACGATACCGTCGAACGACGACCGATGACCGTCGAACGACAGCCGGCGAACGACGACCGGCGAACGACGAATGACGGCCGATGAACGAAGAACTACGACCGACGAACGACGACCGACGAACGACGACCATCGAACGACGACCGACAAACGACCGCCGTCAAAGCGACCGACGACCGATGACCGTCGAACGATGGCCGGCGAACGGCGAACGAAGGCCGACGAACGACGGCCGATGAACGACGACCGAAGAACGACGACCGTCGAACGATGGCCGACGACCGTCGAACGATGGCCGTCGAACGACGACGACCGCCGAGCGACGACCGGCGAACGACGACCGGCGAACGACGACCGTCGAACGACGAACCACGAACGACGACCGAAGAACGACGACCGTCGAACGATGGCCGTCCAACGACGACTGACTAACGACGACCGAAGAACGACGACCGACGACCGCCGAGCGACGCCGACTGGCGAACGACGAACCACGAACAACGACTGTCGAACGATGGCCGTCGAATGACGAACAACGGCCGGCGACCGACGAACGACCACCGGCGAACGACGAATGACGGCCGATGAACGACGAACGACGACCAATGACCGTCGAACGACGGCCGACGACCGCCGAACGACGAGCGAAGGCCGACGAACGACGGCCGATGAACGACGACCGAAGAACGACGACCGACGACCGTCGAACGATGGCCGTCGAACGACGACCGATGACCGTCGAATGACGACCGATGACCGTCGAACGATGGCCGACGACGACGACCGTCGAACGACGGCCGATGAACGACGAACGATGAACGACGAACGATGAACGACGACCGAAGAACGACGACCGGTGAACGACGACCGACGAACGACGACTGAAGAACGACGACCGTCGACCGACGAACGTCTAACGACGACCGAAGAACGTAATAAATCAAAAACGAATCAAAATATCCAGTATTTCATTTTAGATTCTCAATCGCCATCAAAATGTGCAACTTTTCTCTAATTTAACCGACCTTGTATCTCTTACCGTTTCCAAGATAGCAATGGTGAGCATCGAAAAAAGCACCACCCTGTATAGCATATTCCATACCTTTTGGACACATTGTATAAGAAAATAATAAAAACACTTGCTGTAAATGTAGAAAAAATGCGATTCTTTAGTGTTTTAAAAAATTAATTAATAACTAGTAAGTAGAATGAATGATCAAAAATAGCAAAATTCCAAATTGTCACGCAGGCAGGTTGCTACACTGATAAAAGGTGAATTTTATTTCTGTTAGTTTAAATAATATTTAACACTGTCTTAATCCAATAATAATAGCTTACCCATTTTCAATTGTTTTATCCTATACTATAACATACAAAAATTACAACTACTGGCTCTACTAATATCATATGTTTAACTTCCTTCAGCTGTTATTTACAGGTCCCACAGAGCGGTTCTTTACCTTCGCATGTAGTGGTTGTTATACCAATAGTATTTTATTTAAGATTTACACCAACCAATAGATGGCTGTACTTGTCATATTATTGATTTGCAAAAGAGTGAATTTGATTATCTAATGGTGGAATTTGTTTTATAACAGGGCGAATGTGATTTGCAAACGGGTTAATTTGTTTAAAAAAGGGTGAACTTGATTGGCAAACAGTTGAATTTGGAGCGCAAAACCTGTATTACATTATCTTTTGTTGTATATTCAGGCAACAATTTTTGTAAAGATTAAATAAAACAGTTTCATATTGAGCATAATTTATTGAAACTAAAATCCAATAGATGGCTGTACTTGTCATATTCTTGATTTGCAAAAGAGTGAATTTGATTGGCTAATGGTGGAATTTGTTTTATAAAAAGGCGAATTTGATTTGCAAACGGGTTAATTTGTTTAAAAAAGGGTGAATTTGATTGGCAAAGAGTTGAGTTTGGAGTGCAAAACCTGTATTACATTATCTTTTGTTCTATATTCAAGCAACAATTTTTGATTTGGGATTTATGTTTATGTGAAGATTAAATAAAACAGTTTCATATTGAGCATAATTTATTGAAACTAAAATCCGAACAAAATATTTAGATACACTTTTATTATTATTATTATAAAGTTAGATTAGTTATGGTAAATAGATTGGTTTAACCAGACACGAAATAATATTAACATATGGCATGCAGTATAGCAAAAACTATCTATTCATACATCGTGTAAACGTATTTTATAAATACGTCATGTTTTACAAGACTTAAAAAAAAAATCTACCCACATTAAGTCACTCAATTGCTTAAATGCTTAAGATTTATAACCTACCATTTTTCAAAATAGTGCGCAATTTTTACAAAAACAACCTATTCAATTGTAACTTCTTAAGCATCTCAAATAGTTTTATTAAGACACTGTGTGAACGGGTGATAAATACAATACTAAAACATGATAAGTGCACTTGAAAATTAAAACGTGATTTACATAGCTACGGCTCACAACTCACAGCAAATGTGTACAAGCTCCAAAAATAAGTCTACAAGTGTACAAATATGCTTTTGAAGCACTAACACGGTACACTTTCAATAAAATTTATAAATATTATAAATACAGTACTCCCTAAAGTTATTACATATATATTGCTTATATAATTTTACAATATTAGGCATTCTTAAGACACATTCTATAAGACAAGGCAAAAATTACGTCACTAAACTCTTTACTTAAAATCGTCGGAGTGTTTTTTTTCACCTTACAGCTAATAAAAATGAAGAAATATCAAAAGAATCCCCCTTTTAAAATTAGTATTTGGTTTACTAGACACATGTCATTTTATGTACAAACTTATAGATAAATAAATACAGGAATGCATGACAGACTTCAAAAAAACGTTATTACACTAAACTTATAATAAATGCAATCTAATTGTACGGGATACACTAAATCTAAAAAAATAATATTTACAACTTAAATAATAAATAAATATGTGCCCAATCTCTAAATAATACAAAAACTATGAAAATTTAACTAGAACTACACTCTTTTTAAATCGATGTTTTTTTAATAAACAGTCGATGTTTTCATTATTCGTTGGAATTAGCTTGACTAGAGTTTAAAAAATTAACACATGCAAACATGCACTAATATTACAGCTAAATTGATGCACTAGGCTACACTGAAGGATATTTTAAATTATAAATTAATCAAATATGTCGGTACATGTAATAACATGTTACTAAACTTTTAAATAATTTACGTTTTTTTTGCATATTTAAATTCAATTACATTTAAATCATAGCCATAGGCAATATTTTTGAAAATATGTTGCATTAAAATGTTTTTTAGAATTGCTGTTTTTAATTAATTTAAAATGTTGTAAGGTTAGTTTTATTGAGTTGTGTTTTGAAACAAAAATTTGTTTCTGCTGTAACAATTGAAGCTCGATTTAAATTAAACTGATTATATTCTCAAAGTTTTGTTTAATATTAATTACTTATATATTAATAATTAATTTATAAACATTAATTATTGTAATTAATTGCTGGTAACTTTAATCTTTGTTAATTAATAACGTTTTTTATACTGTTATTTTTTTAAATATGTTGCATTGAAATGTTTTTTGGAATTGCTGCTTTTAATTAATTTAAAATTTTGTTATATAAATGAGTTTTTAAGGTTAGTTTCATAGAGTTGTTTCTTGAAACAAAATAAACGAATTTCTTTTGTTTCAGGTGGACGAACCAGCGCCCTCTAGGCATGTTCATGGTACTAAAAGGTATGAATTTGTTTCTGCAGCAACAATTGAAGCTCGATTTAAATTCAACTGATTATATTCTCAAAGTTTTGTTTAATATTAATTAGTTATATATTAATAATTAATTAATAAACATTAATTATTATGCTGGTAACTTTAATCTTTGTTAATTAATTAGGTTTTTTCTATTTTCATTGAAAAAAATGTAAATGTATTGGAAAACTTAAGCAGTGTGGTAAAATTAATTTACGCATCCTTCAGTACTGCGAAGTAACATCATGGCCTACTCTTGTTCGCCACTTTTGACGCCTAAAAGCTTTGCAGCGTCGTCGGCTGACGCAGTAAGCACCTGATCGATGATGGATCGATCTCTAATAACAAGCAAATTGCTTATTAAGTCTGAACCGCCCTCGGCACCGTCAGATTCGTCCGTTTTCTCACCGGATTTACCGACCAGATTGTTGTTATTGCCTTTAACGAACTTATCGAAATTTAAATTACCGTTGTCTTCGTCGCTGTTAATGTTGTCGTTTTCGAACGCGACGTTGTGCTTCTTACGATGTCGCAACATGCTGTGTTTGAGTGTGAAACGCCGGTGGCATATGTCGCAACTGAAGGGCCGCTCGCCCGTGTGGGTGCGCATGTGCCTCCGTAGATCTTCGGCCGACCAGAACCTACGCATACAAAAGGCGCAGATGACTTTGCGGTTCGCGTAATCGGGGAATTTTCCACGGATTTCGTTGTCTTCGTTATCGTCGTGGTGGATGTTTTCGTCTGGGGTCGTCGCGCCGGTGTCTAAGGCGTTTTTCGACATCAACAATTCGTATTCCGACGTGTGTTTGTCTTTAATGTGGTCCAGAGCGTCTTGACGTTCGGAAAACGAGTTGTCGCAGAGGTGACACTTGAACGGTAGATCGGAATTTTGCAAGTGAGCGTTTTGGTTGTCGGAATTCCCCACGGGCAGCTTATTGTGAGATACCTGCTTGTCCCAATCGGTTTTCTGTTCGTTCGTCGGCATTTTTTCGTCCTCCGAACTGCCGGCTTCGTAGCCGGTCGATACTTGAGATCGGGCGTCGTCGCTTTGGGCCCCCTGCGCCAAATGCTTGCAGCTGATGTGTTTCTTGAGGTTGGAGTACGTGGAGAACGTGCTGCTGGGACAGCTCGAACATTTGAAGGGCCGTTCCGGGACGTTTCGCATCAGGTAGTTGGAATTGTTGTTGTTGGTCGAATCGTTGTTGATTGTCACCGCTGCGTTTCCGTGCTTGCGGAGTAGATGGCGGTCGCAGTTTGATTTCGTGGTGAAGAGCAGAGGACAGTGGCTGCATTTGAAGGGCTTCTGGCCCGTGTGTGTGAGAACGTGTCTTCTCAAAGAGGAAGTCCACGGAAATTTGCGTTGACAATAGGGACAGCTCACACGATTCGGGGCCAAGGAATATGCCGATTTCTTTTTTACGGGGAGTTGGGTTGTTGCGTTTTCAGATTCAGATCTGTAAAACAAAAGAATGCTTAATAAATTAAGTGAAGAGTAGAAAAAATCGAGCATTGCATACAAAGTTTACGATTTGCTAATTTGTTTGACAATTTCTACACAAAAAAGACATTTTAAACAGATATTTCAACGTAAATTTAGCCAATCAACTATTAAAATTAGTAGTAATACAGTATTTTTTATTTATTTTGAAGTTATGCTGTACATAAACCCAAATTAATCGTAAGAATTTTGTAAATCGACAGTAGTCGATATACATACAATAATTAGGCATTTTATGCTTATATAAACCAAAAAAGCATTATTCTACCCTCCAAATTATTAACCAAGACTTAATTTATGGTCAGCAATAGGTATTTCTGCATAAAATTAAGTTTTTCATTGTATTACAAATAAAATATAAAAGTTAAAAAACATAACCTTAAATTTATTATTTAATTTTTGAAATACTCAATTAATGGGAATGTAAAGCTTCCAGTAGGTTTATGTTTTAATTGCAACTATTAAAATTAGTAGTCATTGAGTATTTTTTATTTATTTTGAAGTTATGCTGTATATAAACCTAAATTAATCGTAAGAATTTTGTAAATCGACAGTACTGCTTATAAACACAAAAATTAGGCATTTAATGCTTATATAAACCAGAAGTGCATTATTTTACCTTCTAAATTATTAATCAAGACTTAATTTATGGTCAGCAATAGGTATTTCTGCATAAAATTAAGTTTTTAATTGTATTAAAAATAAAAATATAAAAGTTAAAAAACATAACCTTAAATGTACCAATTAATTTTTGGAACTTTTGCCCATAAATATTAAATTTATTGATATGTAAAGCTTCTAGTTTATGTTTTAATTGCAAAGAGATCATTTTATAGAAAAAAAATTAATATTAATGATATTGTGGTAGTTACTTACCGATTTTCATCAGTTCCTGAATTGTTCCCTTCGCTAGTGCTGCAGCTGGCTACCAAACCCTCTTCATCTTCTTCGCTAATACCTAGTTTTGCTCTTTGGTCCACTGCAAAGATATAAAAAAAAAACGCGTGCCACGTAAGCATTGTGACCTGGGATTGCGTACAGAAATTAACATATTTTTAGTAATTTGTATTTTTCTTTCTCCTCTTTTTTTTTAAAATCTGGACATTTATCGTGCATTTCTTTTTCTTTCCACTCATCGCCTGATAATTGATTCTCCATAAATGACTGCAAATACATCACTTCCTAAAGCACGTATCTTTTTATTTCAATGCCTTTTTCCTGCAAATATGAAACTGTTTCCTCCACTTTTTCCCATAAGGAAAATCATGCAAGCCTATCCACAAAAAAACTTTATATTTTGTCAGTGACGCAATCCACTCTTCCAGATAATTAATTGCAGTGGTGAAGAAATCTTTAACTTCTTCATCAAATAGTTCTATTTGCGTCGGATATAACTCATCTTTTTTCAGTTTGTCAGATATTTATTTGACTTGTTGTTATTACAGTTAATAATAAAAATTGTCAACAAACCGGGACAATTGATTTGTTCACCGGGACAGCGGGACAAAATTCCTCAAACCGGGACATGTCCCGGTCAACCGGGACGTATGGCAGCCCTATATTAGATGATAACTCAATAAATTTTAGGAAAAGCTAGGAGAATAAAGCAAGCACATGAAGAAGCGAATGCTGAAATTGAAAAATATAGAGCAGAAAGGGAAAAACAGTTTAAGGCATTTGAAACGAAACATTTGGGTTGTCGAGAGGATTTAGCCGCAAAGATCGATAAAAATACTGAAGGTCTCATCGAGCAAATAATCGTGGATATGCAACAACAAAGAAAAGGTTAATATTAACACCAAATTAACTTTTCATAATTTATTATGGTTTATGAACATATTTTTTGGCGTTTCATAAGTTTGGAAAAATTATATCAGTTACAGGGTTTGGTTTAATGGTTAAAGCCTTGGAATAAAATAACAAAATAAGGTTGTAAAGAAAATTTTAAAACAAAATTAATTCTCAAAACATGTTCTTAACTTATTTATTATGATTTCTTGTTAACACTAAAAATTATACAAAATCTAAAATAAAACTTATTTATTATAACTTCTTGTTGACGCTAAAAATTGTACAAAATCTTAAATGCAAACTAATTATTTCATTTGAGGGGGGGTTTAAAGCCTAAAAACCCCCAAGCCTACACCACTGGTAGGTATCTATGTAAAATAATATATGTATTTTTATAGTTTACAAAACTAAAAAAAAATCTACTGATGTGTCTTGTGTCTTTATGCAAGTGTGATTTTATTTTTATCTGTTTTAGGTCGTAAGTGAGCTTCTTGGTCTTGTATGGGATGTTAAACCAGAACTACACAGAAATTATTTCATAACGTATCCGCAAAAATAATTTATTACCATTTTTTTTTGTAACAGATGAAAAAATTTTAATAGATTGTTAATATGCTGTATTTATCGATGTAAAAGATTACATTTATTCTTGCTAATCACCTCCTAACCAGTAGGTCGCATTACACCTGTATATATCACAGTTTAATTGTGTATGTAACATTAAAAGCTGTACTACATTATACAATTTCTTGTACAAGAAATTGCACAATAATGTAATACAGCCTTTAATATATATGATAATTCTTTAATTTTAACTTCTAGTAAAGTATCTTGATGTTTTAGTGTGCCTTTAGATAAAATAAAAAACATGCATATTGTATAAAGGTTTTTGATAAATTAAAAAAATCCCAACTGCACCCTTGTGTTGAAATATTAATAATTTACTTATCTATATTTTATTACTTATAATTTACTTAATTTACTTAGTTGGTATTTATTACGCCCATAGATTGAAACTCTAAAATGAAATCCTCTTAAGAGTTGAGATTCCAAAGTAAGATTTACAAATTGGTGTCCAACTCCTGAGCGGGGTTGAACTGTAACGTGGCCTCCTGTACCGTCTTGCCAAAAATTTTCAACTTGAATGCAAGTAATTGTTTCACTATCGCCTTCTGTTATTGATGAATATCCTACCTGTTAAATAATAAAACAAGCGAATCGAGTAGAAAATAATCTTGGACAAAAATGTATTAACCATGAGGGCTTGTTATGGAATAAATTAAAGCAAAAAAAAATATAAGTGACATTTTTTATTAAAGTGAATCTTGATTTGTTTTAAATATTGTTAACGTTTGGTGTTACATGCAGTCATACTTACATTACAAACTCGTCTAATGGGTAGGTACCAGGGCGTTGCTTTGAGTTCATATTCCTTTTGAAAAAGTAATTTGTCATTTGGTCCCTTAAATCCCTCACAGTAAGAAAAAATCCACGTGCCATCATAGGTTTTAAAAGGTTTTTCCAACCAACCAAAAAGTTTATCAAACACTTTTAAAAAAAATTACTAGCATTAGCAATTTAACGAAAAATTAATTATTAAATACATATACAGTGTGTCCAAAAGTTATGGAATGTGCTCTAAATCTCAGTAAGTATTCACTTTAGGGAAAATGTTTTGAATAAAGATTGGTTGGAACTTAGTTATTCTACCATAAGATAAAATTAAATATATTTTTTTTTGAATAACAAAAGCCCAATGAAAAACAATATATTATCCTCATTTGATAGAGAGTTTTATTTCTTTTCAATGATGGGGTCACCTTAAAAATAAAGTTTATTATAAGAGGCCGGAGAAAATTTAAAAGATCGTATTAGAGAAGAGATGAGGTCTATTACAACTGAAACGGTATGGAATGTTATTAACGGGTTTAAAAACCGAGTTTATCATTGCCAAGCTGTTTGAACACTTATTGTAGATTTCGTCAAAAAATTTAAGTTCTTATGATTTTTTTTATAGAAATTAATACGAAACAATTAAAATAATTTGAGAGTATTTTTTGCGTTTTTCTTAATTTTGTTAGTTTAGATTATATTTAACACTGTGTTAACTCAATAATAATAGCTTACCCATTTTCAATTGTTTTATCCTATACTACTAAAATACAAAAATGACATTATGGTTAACTTCCTTCAGCTGTTATTTACAGATTCCACAGAGCGGTTCTTTACCTGCGCATGTAGTGGTTCTTATACCAATAGTATTTTATTTAATATTTACACCAACCAATAGGTGGTTGTACTTGTCATATTCTTGATTTGCAAGAGTGAATTTGATTGGCTAATGGTGGAATTTATTTTATAGAAGGGCGAATTTGATTTGCAAACGGGTTAATTCGTTTAAAAAAGGGTAAATTTGATTGGCAAACGGTTGAATTTGGAGTGCAAAACCTGTATTACATTATCTTTTGTTGTATATTCAAGCAACAATTTTTGTAAAGATTAAATAAAACAGTTTCATATTGAGCATAATTTATTGAAACTAAAATCCAATAGATGGCTGTACTTGTCATATTCTTGATTTGCAAAAGAGTGAATTTGATTGGCTAATGGTGGAATTTGTTTTGTAACAGGGCGAATTTGATTTGCAAAGGGGTTAATTTGTTTAAAAAAGGGTGAACTTGATTGGCAAACAGTTGAATTTGGAGCGCAAAACCTGTATTACATTATCTTTTGTTGTATATTCAGGCAACAATTTTTGTAAAGATTAAATAAAACAGTTTCATATTGAGCATAATTTATTGAAACTAAAATCCAATAGATGGCTGTACTTGTCATATTCTTGATTTGCAAAAGAGTGAATTTGATTGGCTAATGGTGGAATTTGTTTTATAAAAAGGCGAATTTGATTTGCAAACGGGTTAATTTGTTTAAAAAAGGGTGAATTTGATTGGCAAAGAGTTGAGTTTGGAGTGCAAAACCTGTATTACATTATCTTTTGTTCTATATTCAAGCAACAATTTTTGATTTGGGATTTATGTTTATGTGAAGATTAAATAAAACAGTTTCATATTGAGCATAATTTATTGAAACTAAAATCCGAACAAAATATTTAGATACACTTTTATTATTATTATTATTATAAAGTTAGATTAGTTATGGTAAATAGATTGGTTTAACCAGACACGAAATAATATTAACATATGGCATGCAGTATAGCAAAAACTATCTATTCATACATCGTGTAAACGTATTTTATAAATACGTCATGTTTTACAAGACTTAAAAAAAAAATCTACCCACATTAAGTCACTCAATTGCTTAAATGCTTAAGATTTATAACCTACCATTTTTCAAAATAGTGCGCAATTTTTACAAAAACAACCTATTCAATTATAACTTCTTAAGCATCTCAAATAGTTTTATTAAGACACTGTGTGAACGGGTGATAAATACAATACTAAAACATGATAAGTGCACTTGAAAATTAAAACGTGATTTACATAGCTACGGCTCACAACTCACAGCAAATGTGTACAAGCTCCAAAAATAAGTCTACAAGTGTACAAATATGCTTTTGAAGCACTAACACGGTACACTTTCAATAAAATTTATAAATATTATAAATACAGTACTCCCTAAAGTTATTACATATATATTGCTTATATAATTTTACAATATTAGGCATTCTTAAGACACATTCTATAAGACAAGGCAAAAATTACGTCACTAAACTCTTTACTTAAAATCGTCGGAGTGTTTTTTTTTTCACCTTACAGCTAATAAAAATGAAGAAATATCAAAAGAATCCCCCTTTTAAAATTAGTATTTGGTTTACTAGACACATGTCATTTTATGTACAAACTTATAGATAAATAAATACAGGAATGCATGACAGACTTCAAAAAAACGTTATTACACTAAACTTATAATAAATGCAATCTAATTGTACGGGATACACTAAATCTAAAAAATAATATTTACAACTTAAATAATAAATAAATATGTGCCCAATCTCTAAATAATACAAAAACTATGAAAATTTAACTAGAACTACACTCTATTTAAATCGATGTTTTTTTAATAAACAGTCGATGTTTTCATTATTCGTTGGAATTAGCTTGACTAGAGTTTAAAAAATCAACACATGCAAACATGCACTAATATTACAGCTAAATTGATGCACTAGGCTACACTGAAGGATATTTTAAATTATAAATTAATCAAATATGTCGGTACATGTAATAACATGTTACTAAATTTTTAAATAATTTACGTTTTTTTTGCATATTTAAATTCAATTGCATTTAAATCATAGGCAATATTTTTGAAAAGATGTTGCATTAAAATGTTTTTTAGAATTGCTGTTTTTAATTAATTTAAAATGTTGTAATATAAATGAGTTTTAAGGTTAGTTTTATTGAGTTGTGTTTTGAAACAAAATTAAGGAAATTTCTTTTGTTTCATGTGGACGAACCAGCGCCCTCTAGGCATGTTCATGGTACTAAAAGTTATTAATTTGTTTCTGCTGTAACAATTGAAGCTCGATTTAAATTCAACTGATTATATTCTCAAAGTTTTGTTTAATATTAATTACTTATATATTAATAATTAATTAATAAACATTAATTATTGTAATTAATTGCTGGTAACTTTAATCTTTGTTAATTAATAACGTTTTTTATACTGTTATTTTTTTAAATATGTTGCATTGAAATGTTTTTTGGAATTGCTGTTTTTAATTAATTTAAAATTTTGTTATATAAATGAGTTTTTAAGGTTAGTTTTATAGAGTTGTTTCTTGAAACAAAATTAACGAATTTCTTTTGTTTCAGGTGGACGAACCAGCGCCCTCTAGGCATGTTCATGGTACTAAAAGGTATGAATTTGTTTCTGCAGCAACAATTGAAGCTCGATTTAAATTCAACTGATTATGTTCTCAAAGTTTTGTTTAATATTAATTAGTTTTATATTAATATTTAATTAATAAACATTAATTATTATGCTGGTAACTTTAATCTTTGTTAATTAATTAGGTTTTTTTTATTTTCATTGAAAAAAATGTAAATGTATTGGAAAACTTAAGCAGTGTGGTAAAATTAATTTACGCATCCTTCAGTACTGCGAAGTAACATCATGGCCTACTCTTGTTCGCCACTTTTGACGCCTAAAAGCTTTGCAGCGTCGTCGGCTGACGCAGTAAGCACCTGATCGATGATGGATCGATCTCTAATACCAAGCAAATTGCTTATTAAGTCTGAACCGCCCTCGGCACCGTCAGATTCGTCCGTTTTCTCACCGGATTTACCGACCAGATTGTTGTTATTGCCTTTAACGAACTTATCGAAATTTAAATTACCGTTGTCTTCGTCGCTGTTAATGTTGTCGTTTTCGAACGCGACGTTGTGCTTCTTACGATGTCGCAACATGCTGTGTTTGAGTGTGAAACGCCGGTGGCATATGTCGCAACTGAAGGGCCGCTCGCCCGTGTGGGTGCGCATGTGCCTCCGTAGATCTTCGGCCGACCAGAACCTACGCATACAAAAGGCGCAGATGACTTTGCGGTTCGCGTAATCGGGGAATTTTCCACGGATTTCGTTGTCTTCGTTATCGTCGTGGTGGATGTTTTCGTCTGGGGTCGTCGCGCCGGTGTCTAAGGCGTTTTTCGACATCAACAATTCGTATTCCGACGTGTGTTTGTCTTTAATGTGGTCCAGAGCGTCTTGACGTTCGGAAAACGAGTTGTCGCAGAGGTGACACTTGAACGGTAGATCGGAATTTTGCAAGTGAGCGTTTTGGTTGTCGGAATTCCCCACGGGCAGCTTATTGTGAGATACCTGCTTGTCCCAATCGGTTTTCTGTTCGTTCGTCGGCATTTTTTCGTCCTCCGAACTGCCGGCTTCGTAGCCGGTCGATACTTGAGATCGGGCGTCGTCGCTTTGGGCCCCCTGCGCCAAATGCTTGCAGCTGATGTGTTTCTTGAGGTTGGAGTACGTGGAGAACGTGCTGCTGGGACAGCTCGAACATTTGAAGGGCCGTTCCGGGACGTTTCGCATCAGGTAGTTGGAATTGTTGTTGTTGGTCGAATCGTTGTTGATTGTCACCGCTGCGTTTCCGTGCTTGCGGAGTAGATGGCGGTCGCAGTTTGATTTCGTGGTGAAGAGCAGAGGACAGTGGCTGCATTTGAAGGGCTTCTGGCCCGTGTGTGTGAGAACGTGTCTTCTCAAAGAGGAAGTCCACGGAAATTTGCGTTGACAATAGGGACAGCTCACACGATTCGGGGCCAAGGAATATGCCGATTTCTTTTTTACTGGGAGTTGGGTTGTTGTGTTTTCAGATTCAGATCTGTAAAACAAAAGAATGCTTAATAAATTAAGTGAAGAGTAGAAAAAATCGAGCATTGCATACAAAGTTTACGATTTGCTAATTTGTTTGACAATTTCTGCACAAAAAAGACATTTTAAACAGATATTTCAACGTAAATTTAGCCAATCAACTATTAAAATTAGTAGTCATAAAGTATTTTTTATTTATTTTGAAGTTATGCTGTACATAAACCCAAATTAATCGTAAGAATTTTGTAAATCGACAGTAGTCGATATACATACAATAATTAGGCATTTTATGCTTATATAAACCAAAAAAGCATGATTCTACCCTCCAAATTATTAACCAAGACATAATTTATGATCAGCAATAGGTATTTCTGCATAAAATTAAATTTTTAATGGTATTACAGAAAAAAATATAAAAGTTAAAAAACATAACCTTAAATTTATCATTTAATTTTTGAATTTTTTTCCCCATAAATATTAAATTAATGGGAATGTAAAGCTTCCAGTAGGTTTATGTTTTAATTGCAACTAATAAAATTGGTAGTCATTGAGTATTTTTTATTTATTTTGAAGTTATGCTGTATATAAACCTAAATTAATCGTAAAAATTTTGTAAATCGACAGTACTGCTTATACACACAATAATTAGGCATTTAATGCTTATATAAACCAGAAGTGCATTATTTTACCCTCTAAATTATTAATCAAGACTTAATTTATGGTCAGCAATAGGTATTTCTGCATAAAATTAAGTTTTTAATTGTATTAATAATAAAAATATAAAAGTTAAAAAACATAACCTTAAATGTACCAATGAATTTTTGGAACTTTTGCCCATAAATATTAAATTTATTGATATGTAAAGCTTCTAGTTTATGTTTTAATTGCAAAGAGATCATTTTATAGAAAAAAAATTAATATTAATGATATTGTGGTAGTTACTTACCGATTTTCATCAGTTCCTGAATTGTTCCCTTCGCTAGTGCTGCAGCTGGCTACCAAACCCTCTTCATCTTCTTCGCTAATACCTTCAACTTCTCGTTCCTCTCCATCTCTACGAAAATATTCCTTGAATTGTTGTTGCGAAGCGTTATCTAAGAGGCGGGACACTGGTACGAGGTCCTGGGGTTCGTCGTGCTTGTTAAAATTAGCCGAAGGAACTGAGTTTGTTTTTGATTTTTCGTTCAGCTGCTGTTTGGCATGTAACTGCCTTAGCTTTTCTTCTAAAATTCGAGTTCTACAGACCGTGTCATAGTTAATGTCATTACACGAGTCGTTCATAGCAGTCATATTTTTTTCATTATCAGTCTTATCATTATTCCTATTTAAGATTTCGTCGTTTTCGTCAATTACTAACGCGCAGTCGTCGTCATCTTCTTTGGGTTTCGGGTCGTGGTTGTAGGTGTTGTTGAAATTTCTTGCGGTTTTCAAGTGTTGAGCTAGAATGGCGTATTTGATTTTGTCAGATATCTGATTATCTTTGGTTTCTTCGTAGTGTTGACTCTTTGGCGTGTCGTAATTCGGGATATTTATGTTACAAAAGTTATTTTTTGGCGTAACATGGCCCGTCTGGTTTTTGCGATTGACGCTTCCGATGTTGGATCTTTGTCTCTGCGACCAAAATTGAGGGTGTTGTTGCTTAATGTGGCGCTCCATGTTGGATCTTAGGGTAAATCTTGCCGAGCAGTGTTCGCAAGAGAACGGTCGTTCGGTACGGTAACGACGCTGCTTCTGTTTTGGCATGAGGACACCGTTTTTGATGACCATTTTAACGGAATTAGGAGATTGCATCATTTCAGATTTTGGTTGAGATAATGGACTATGCAGTTTCGTTAAGTTATCGGTAAAATTCTGGTCTATGTTTAACGTGAGCGGTTTTAAATCTTCCGACTTGATCGATTTTGAAGGCGAATAGTTCATCTCCTGGAAGTTTATTTCGGATTTGTGGTCGTTCAGTTTCATGTTATTAAAAGCGTTTAAGTTGTTGGAATTGAGTGAGTGTTGGTGGAAGTTTTTTAGGCGTTCTGCGAAGTTATCCATGATCATGCCGCCACCACATAACTGCAGCCTTTGCAGGCGTTCTTTGATTTCTTGTGGATCTTGGGGTAGCAACGGATTTGGCATCCCTGGGAACAGCAACGGATTTAGAGGAAACGACCAGTTAGGCAAACCGGGGAGTCCCGTAAAACCGTTCCTGTAAAAAGCCAACTGCGACGCATACAGACTAGCCGGATCAATTTTCGGAGTATTCTTCAACAACTGTTGAGCTAGAATCTCATTCATGCTGTGTGGCGACACTATATCACAGCTCTTTTTGGTAAGATCTTGAGGAACTTCTTCCAGTTTTGGTTTTATATCGATTTCAAGGTTCTTTTCCGTTTTCTTTTTGCTCAAATCCAGCACCAAATTCAAAGGTTGGTCCTCATCATTCGCGTCATATTCCTCTTTCAAATTGTTCTCGTATTCCACGACTTGCTTCGGAATGTCCACCTGGATTTTCGGTATAAGATGATGGGGGGTTGAAGAGTTTGTATTTTTTGGTGAGAAATTGAACGAAGGTGCGCTGTAAGGCGAAAACTGTTCGCTCATCATAATCCTTTGCTCTTTAATTGGCCTTAAACTGTCGTTGCTAACATCATTTAGGCTCTTAAAGTTGTTGGTGTAATCTTTGGGTGTGCTTAAGTCTTTTAAAGCTAATAAATTCGCGGAAATTGAAATTTTTGGAGTGATTAGTTCTTTGTAAGGAGAAACGTGGTGTTTCTCAGGCGTTTTTAATATCTCCGGAGTTGTCGGAAAAGATTTAGGAGTTGAGCAACGTATTTTTTCTGAACTGTTGTCGTTTATTTCCAAAGAAGTGTTTATTTTCTTTTCTTCTCTTGCTACCAATTTGCTGATCTCGTCGTTACTCGGATCTTCAGTTGGGTGGTAAATTATTGATTTTTTGACTTCCTCTCTGGTCGTTTTTGCATGCCTGTTGCGCAAGTGTCGCTCGCAGTTGGCTTTGGTTGTAAACGCGTAATTGCACAAGGAGCACTCGTATGGTCGGTCTCCGTTATGGGTGCGCATGTGTCGAATAAGAGCAGCTTTGTCGATTGAAGAATGGGGGCACATGTTGCACCTGTATGTGCCGTTATTGTTGCCGTTTAAATGGGCCCGATTGTGCCCTTTCAGTGCTCGTAAATTCGGGAAAACGGCGGTGCACAGGCGGCAAGGAAACTCGCCGCGCAATTTCATTTTCCGAAACTCGGCCGCGAATAGATCCTGCGACTCTTCTTCGTTCTCGTGTTTCGTTTCGGGCTGGATTTCGGGGAAGTGCTTCTGTGGGGCCGCGACCATTTCGCTGGTTTTTCCTTGCAGTTGTTGCAGCAGGCTGCCGTTCGTTGTTAGCGAGATTATCGACTGGATGTCGGCCAAATCTTTACCGCCATCGACGCTTTGCAGCAAGCGTTGTTGTAGCTTCGTGGGGGCTTCGGGCATCTGCATTGGCTGTTCTGCTTTTTCGCTCAATTTGTTTTGTAAGTCAAGACGGGCGAAGAAGTCTGCACGACGGATTTCCTTCTCGGAAAAGTGGTTGTTTTTCGTCAGGTCCAGCAGGTTCTTGTTCGTGGAGAGGTCCAATCCGGAAATGCAATCCATATGGTGGATTTCGAGCGAGCTGGCGCATGGAAAAGCGCGACTGCATTTTTCGCACTGGAATTTCAAACCGCTCGAGGCTTTGTGCAGGTTTTTCTCGCATTCGTAACGTGCGATGTGTGGAAATTTTTGGCTTGAGAAGTCGACGAATGTTAAATCTTTGAAACCCACTATGGAGTTCTTCAAATTTCTGACTGCATCGTCTGAGGAGTGTGCCGTAGATCTGTGGACGCTGAGGAGCTTGTTGTTTTTGAAAACGACGTTGCAAATATGGCATTTTGCCGGGTAATCGGTGTGGTTGTCTTCTAAGTGCATGTCAAGAGCATCAAGCGAGGTAAAATCATCGCGTTCACAAACGGGGCACTTATAAGTTTTGGTTCTATCGTTGTTATACAATTTGCGCACTTTAATTCGAGGTTTGTGGTCTTCCTCATCGTAACATTTGCGCTTGTTTTCGGAAATATGGTTGTCCTCCACCAGTTTCTCCTCGCCATCAAACTTTGCACTGATTTTATTGTTGTTAAACTCTACACTTTTCGAATGTTCGCTGGCGCTGCTGTCCGTGCTCTCGTCTGATTCGTAATTTTCGTTTCTGTGTGAATGCGTACGCATATGCCTGTGCATATTTCCATTCGTTGTAAAAGTATCACCGCAATATTTGCAAGTAAACGGGCGTTCGCCGCTGTGGACTAGCACGTGTCTGTCTAAACTAGAACTGGAACTCAAAACTTTGCAGCAGATTCGGCAAGTGAAGCCCTTCTCGTTGTCTTGCGCTTCATTCTCGTTGTTATGCGAACGGATGTGCAAAGTGAATTCGTGTTGGGATGTTAGCATCGTTTCGCAGATTGGGCACAGAAATTTTCGATCTGGTGAACTGCAGTTGCTGTGGTTGTCGGTTTCTCCACTTTCGGAATGGTTTGTATTGTCCATATGTTCGTCACTAGTATTGGTGGAGTTTCCTGTAGCGGAAAATATACCTGAGTCACTTCGGTTGCTTTGGTTTATTGAGTTTTCTTTGGCAAGTAGTTCAGTGTTGTCTGAGGGTAATTCCATATTTATATTGGTAACTGTAACAAAAAAAAAAACTTTAGTACACTGTTACAAGCTTGGAAAATGACGAAAAACGATTTATAAATATCACTTATTTACGTATACAATCTCAACATTAGAGGCAAAGCTAAATTTTGTAAGTGTCGTATTTTCCAGGCTATAAGACGTTAGTTTTTTCTAAGCAAATCTGCTTGGAAATTTATTAACATCTTCTTCTTTAGTATCATACATAGGCGCCGACTTTCTAAACTCGCTAGGGGGGCAGAAGCACGAGTGTAACAAGTACCTAAACCAGGGATGGCAAATAGAATTTGATCAGTGTGCCAAAATAACATAAAATTTGTAGACCGCTGGTGACATTTTCAGAACTAGTTGGGTTAGACCGCTGGTGACTTTTTTCAAAAACTAGTTGGGTTAGACCGCTGGTGACTTTTTTCAAAAACTAGTTAGGTTAGACCGCTGGTAACTTTTCCAAAACTAGTTGGGTTGGACCGCTGGTGACTTTTCCAAAACTGCCTACACGATAGGTATTATTGGTACATAGTCTCAAAATGGACGAAAAAAAGTATGGCACTAAATAAAGTTGTACTCGAACGTGATATGTGCTGTTTGGCATAATTTAAATGTGATTTGCATAAGTTAGCCTTTGCGATGTCGCATCGCATGGGGGCAATGCCCCCCTAGTTTAATCGGCACGAGGGTACGAGCCCCGTTGCCTCCGTGTAGTCGGCGCCCATGTATCATACGCAAAGTTTTAAATTTCTCGAAAACCTGTGTATTTTTCTTTAAAAAAAATGTGTTGTAAGCAGAAAGCTTGTGGCTTATAATTTACAATAATTCCGGATTAAAAAGAATGACATTCATATTCAGTTCTGTCTTAAACAGAATATTTCTTCCAAAACTAGTCATCTTATTGTGTAGGTAGTTTAGGAAAATGAATAATTTTACTTAAGCATTCGGTTATGATCAGTGATTGCTGTTATATTATTAAAGATCACTTTAATAACAATATAAACACAATTTTGTGGGCTACATGTAACGTGTGTTGCATAATGATAGTCATTGTTGGCTCTACTCACACAACGGTGTTTCTCAAAGTGTGATTCTACGACTACTTGGGAACCCTGAGAATCTTTTAAGGGATTAAAAATCAAAACTTTTTTGTTATAGTACTGAAATATAACTTAATCAAAACAAAGCTGTTTGGGGGTTCACGATAATTTTCAAGAGTATAGAGGGGTGCAGAGAAAAAAACATTGAGAACCACCGTTGCAAAGGATTGTTTCACGAAAGCTCTGGATTTAAACAAAAAAGTTTAGAAGTCTGTGACTTACTGGTGACAAATTGATTTTTATCTTATATCTTGAAAAGCGATCAAACAAATAAAAAGACCAATCGTGCAGAACGCGGCGCCAATAAGACAAACAGGGAGGAAAGTGGGTCCGAAATAGTGAACAAAAAGCCAAAAAATTCGCAGTTAATTTAGCAAAAACATTCCAACAACATGGGAGAAGCGAGGAAGCTCCTGATTGGGAAGAAATCCTACAAGAAAACAATGAAATCAGACTTACAACACCTAATGAAGTAATTACTGAAATTAAAGAAAATATTAACCCGAAAAAAGTCCCTGGGTTTGATTTCATTACTGGTGAAATGCTAAGACATCTCGCAAGGAAAGCCATAGTAAAACTGACAACCGTTAATGCTGCTTTTCGGCTCAAGTATGTACCTTGTCTGTAGAAAGTTGTCGAGGTGATTATTATCCCTAAATTAGGGAAACCTCCCCATGAAGTTTCATCTTACAGGCCAATCTCATTATTGCCTGTTGTATATAAACTGTTCGAAAAGCTGTTGCTCAAAATAATGAAACCAACAATAGAAGAAAAATAACTAATTCCCTCTCATCAATTTGGATTTAGAATAAAATATTCAACTATTGACCAAGTACATAAAAGTACGAATGTCATAGAAAAAGCCCCAGAAAAAAGAGTTTGTTCTACCATCTTTCTAGACGTAGCGCAGGCTTTTGACAAAGTGTGGCATGATGGTTTAAACTATAAACTAAGATCGCTCCTCCCAAAACAATACTCCCAAATTCTTCAGTCCTACATCTCAGAGAGACACTTCAGAATAAAGCAAGATGAATCCTATTCAGAACTTAAAGAGATTAGAGCAGGAGTTCCACAAGGAAGCGTACTAGGTCCGGTCCTATACTTATTGTATACTTGTGATATTCCAAAGTTAGAAAACAATACCATAGCAACCTTTGCCGACGACACAGCTATTTTAGCAGTAGAAAGAAACAATAAAGAATCATACGAGAAATAACAAGCAGTTGCCAATCAGATCAACAACTGGACAAAAACATGGCGTATAAAGTTAGATGAAACTAAGTCAGTACATGTCAATTTTACCGACAAGAGAATTGAACATGTACCAATCAACTTAATAAACAAATTCCATACTCCAACACAGCAAAATACTTGGGTATTACACTGGACGTTAAGCTACGCTGGAAGGCTCATGTCAAGAAAAAAAGGAAAGAATTAGGTATCAAATATAAAAAAATCTACTGGCTAATCGGAAGGAATTCCTCTCTGTCCCTACATAATAAATTTTTGCTATACAAGCAAATTTTAAAGCCTGTGTGGACTTATGGGACACAGCTATGAGGATGCACCCAGTGGTGAGCTGTAGGGGGCTCGCGGGGGCTCGCGCGAGCCCTTTGTTAAATTATTCCTTAATTTGCGAGCCCCTTGTTCTTCTTGTTAACCATTTTTACAAGAAAAAATATATCTTAAAATCAAGGCATGAAACAGGTTTTTAAACCGGTTTAAAAAACCGGTTAACCGTTATTTTTTTGTTAGAAAAAGTGATTTTTAACCGAAACCGAAATCGTTATTTTTAAAGGCAAAAAAAACGGAAACCTTTAACCAAAATAATAAAAAACCGGTTTTTCTACATTTTTTAGCCTGTTAACTCATGATTTCTGTTCTGTGCGTCTGTGCGCACCAATCTTGCACTTCTATCTACTCCTCAACCAGACCACCTAGAGACTTCGGGTTTTCGGCATTATGTTAAGGAAGGTCTAATCTCGGGAACGCACAAAAAAAATCCGGGAAAAGATTTTGGATTTCCTGGAAATTCCTACAAAATTCCGTTTTTTGCAAATTTCTCGGCAACCATAGTAGCTATCAAGTTGAAACAAATAGCAATCGATAGCTTCTAAAATTTACAATAATATTAGAAAAAGAATTAATCAAAAGTCTTTCCTTTATGCTTCACCCATGAGGTGAAAAAATTGCGCTAAAACACTCACTGAGTTTTTATTACTTGTTTTAAATAAAAATTACGATGAAAACTACAAAATCTGTATTACATGCGATTAGTTTACCAGAAGTCATTACTGAACGCTTGATTGTACTATTGTACATATATTATAAAATTATAAATAAATAATATCGTTTCATACTTTGCATTAATGTTCTAAATAATTTTAAAAACCGGTTAATTTAACCGGTTTTTTAAACCGGTTTATAATTTAAATCGGTTTTTTTATGAATAAAACCGGTTTTTCAACAAAAACCGTTATAAAAATAAAGTTCTCGATTTCGGTGAACCGTTAACCAATTTTTTTTTCGGTTTCGAGCCCTGCTTAAAATCAGTGTCATTACATACATTTATAAAGTGACGTAGTCATGCCTATCAAGCAATGACGATTAAATTTAGAATAACCCGTCGCACAATAGAATTTTTTGAATTATGTACAATCACTCGATTATTCACGTTTGAATTTAAAATGCCATTTTTTTCCAACATATACCTAATTAACATTATTTTTTTGTTTTTATTTAATTATGAGCGAGCCCTTTGTTAAAAATTTCATAGCTCACCACTGGATGCACCAAACAAAGTTTAGATCATCCAGAGATTTCAGAACAAAACACTAAGGAACATCGCTGATGCACCTTGGTATTGTAGAAATAGTGATATACATCGGGACTTCAACTTGGACACTGTAACCAACACCATTAAAATTTTTGCCAAGAGCCACGAAGAAAGGAACCATCGACATGTAACGTCGAGGCGATCCAGCTCCTGGACACTACAGGATTAGTAAGACGACTTAAAAGGGTTACACCTTTTGAGTTAGTTTAAGCAAAAGTTAAAAAGCAGAGACTATGCGGTACTGTGCACGTGAATAATTAATGTACTTATATATTAGCAAACTAAGGACTATACTATTGGGTAAACCTTAGACTAAGTTTGAACATTATTAATTTATGTTAGAATTAAACTGCTCATTGGTCACAAAGACCAGATTGCATTGTTATAAACTCTATTTGGGTTTAAATTAGAAAAAAATCTTATAAAAATCCCGTACCGTCATGTTTCTTTCGCATTTATCAACCTTTTTGTCTTAAACAATACTTCTCAATACATTACCAACCAAGTGTGCTTTGAGCAAACGTTAATCAATGGGGTCAAATAATGTAAATAAGGCACAAAGAATCTTTATCGTGAATGACTTCATTTAGTATTTTTTATGTCAACTGAAGTTCAACCGAGCTCAGGTATCTTGCTATCAAAATGGGAACAGGATCATATTTTTAATGTATTTGCTCTCGTTACTCATCTTATTTCAACACCGGCTTATCTCAGACGGCTGTGCCAGTTCCATAATCATTTGTCATTTCTTGCCGATCGATTTACAGGTTTCATTATTTGAGAAGTCTACACACACTTGACGCTTTGAATCTGTAATATCATCCACCTTTGATAACGTACTCTTGACATTTATTCGCTGGATGAAACTAAATATGATACAATTATAAAAAAAAACTGGTTGAAATCGTCTCATCGCCTTGGCTTGAATAGGAACAAAAGAATTTTTTAAGAGCTGGGAATTGGTAATCAGGGCCGGCCCTAGTAAGCGCGGGGCCGACGCAGGGACAAGCTGCGGGGCCCCCTTCCCCACAAAAAATTATTTATACATTATCATACAAATAATTGGTTTTTTAAATAAAATTTAGAACAAACAAGTTAAAATAATGTAATAACCAACATAACAAAACATAAAATTTGACAAATTGACTATGAACGAAAGAAAGCAAAACAACTCATACTTTTATAAACGAAATAGAAACTCAATTAAAATTAATCTTTATAGATTTTGCTTTCGCAAAATCTTTTAATAGGTTGTCGAAGTTTGTCTCCCTCATGACTTCAATTTCAGTTGACGTAATTGCGAGTGAATTTAAACGTTCTTCAGAAATAGTGGATGGTAAATAAGTTTTAATTAATTTTAATTTTAAAAAACTTCTTTCGCGCGCAGATACTGTTACCGGTAGGTATAGTAAGGAAGATCCTTAGTGCAATAAATCAATTTGGAAACGAGGTTAGACGATTATTACAAGTCAAATATTTAAGAATATTTAAAGGATTGCAACAACTTGGTGGAATATTTACTTTTAAAGCTTCTATTTCTTCCGCCAACATGAATCCATTTAAGTCCACCGATTCGCCGTATTTTAAAGCAATTTGTAAATCAGCAGCACATTTTAATGTAGTCTCTGTGAATTGATTGTGAAATGTCCATAAAAAAACTAAATAAATCTATGGTCTCTTTTAATTGTTTAAATCGAGGTTGAAGAGACTGCAGCGTTTTATCTAACACTTGATTAAAACAGTTTATTTTGTATGTATAGTTTTTTTAGGGCTCTCCATGCGTTAAACTTTGTTATTTTTGATAATTCACGATAAGTTTGACTTCCTAAACAATTTTTGTACATAGAATTACAAAACATTACGAATTGATGTCTATAATTGCACAAAAATGACCGAAATTCCAAAAATTCACCGAATATGATCAAAAATTTGTTCTCAATTCTAGAGAAAACAATTCAATCTTCAATTTAAAGCAATTTCAATCTTTGTTACCGTTTTACTGTTCTTGGTAATCGACTATTATCAGTAGTAGTAATAAACATTAATTGTTGTTGCAAATAAGCACAGGTTTTAAAAAAATTCAACAGCAGTTTTAAGCCATAAAAAGTTAAGCATCCGAAGCATGAACTAAAAACTTGAAAACACTTTTTTTTAAACCTCATAAACATGTATAATTTGGGTTCAGTTAGTCGTGTTACGACAAACTGTAGATTAAAGACCCACAAACAGAGATAAAAACACTAATAAATACGTTTGTGAAAACCGGATATTAATCTGTGAAAGGAAGCTGAGTTTTTAAGAAGAAGGAAATAATAAGATTGTGTACCACAATACCAGATATAGAGAAAACCGCACGTTTTTCGTTTTTATTTGTTACAGGTCTTCAACCTGTTTGTATTTATCTTTTGTTTTATCTACGATCGATGTTATTTTGTTTTAAAGAAAGGCGATATCTTTTGTGTGTGCCATGATTGAGAAATGTTTTGAATTTTAAACTTGTATAAATTTGAGTTTAAGTAAAAAATGAGAATCATTATACTAAGAGGTTCAATTTTTTTTAGTCTAAGGACGAGCGCCCACTTAACGTGATGTGACGCATGGTTTGATCACTTACAGTATTGGCCAGATAAAATGCAAATTACAAGTTTTGAAATTAAATTCTCATTGGAATTTTTGTTCCACGGTTTTTTCTCTCTAGTATACTATGTTTTGAGATCTTAGGTAAACAATTGACGCAAATGTCACTCATTTATGACTGACATTTTTTGATAATAGCAGTTTAATCGCTCGCAGTTATTTTATATAGTAACATGGCCCGTAAGCTATCTGCTAATGAAAAAGCCTTTATTATTGCTTTAAACAATGAAAATCTGCCAACACGTGAAATAGCAAGAAGAATTGGTTGTAGTAATGTCACAGTATTCAAATTATTAAAAAAAGGAACTGTATGGCACAGTTGCAAGAAAAATTGGGACAGGAAAGAAAAATAAGATAACATCAGAAAGATATGATAGACATTTGGTAAGTTTGGGTTTAAAAAACAGAAAACTGACGTCTAAAGAACTTCAAAATGATTTGTGTAACATTTATGGAATAGATCGCACCATTCGAAGAAGGCTTCAAATGGCTGGCTTAGTAGCAAAGAGACCACTTAAAAAACCAGGCCTTACCAAAAATATGAGATTGGCTAGGATTAGTTTTGCAAAAGCTCATCAAAACTGGACTGATAATGATTGGAAGAGAGTGATCTTTACTGATGAGTCTAAATTTAATTTAAATCAGTCAAACGGTATAAGCTACGTCCGTCGAAAGTCAGGGGGAATTTTTTTGTAGCATGTGCCATCACGCAAAATAAGTTTCCCTTAAGTTATATGGTTTGGGGTGGCATTTTATACTACGGAGTAGAAAAAATAAGCTTTCTGGAAGGTTCCATGAATGCAAAAACCTATATTAAAACTATAAGGAAAGAATTGATTCCTTAAATTGACCAGTTGTTTCCTGTCATCATAAAACCCATTTTTCAAGACGATTCAGCTCCTTGCCATCGTGCAAAATTAGTAAGCATTATATTTTTAAATGATCACTGACAATAATCCAACATAATAATAACAAAAAAAAACAAAATTTTAATTAATGTACTATTTAGGTAAAAGATTATGCTGCTAGAAAGGCGTTGCAGACCTTGGCTTGGCCAGGTAACAGTCCTGATTTAAACCCGATCGAGCTGGGCTTATATGAAGTTGCAAGGAGAAGTCCAAAAAATAAACTAGAATTCGATCAGGCAATTAAAGACAATTGGTATAACGACATTTCTATTGAATATTGCAAAAATTTAATAAAGTCGATGTCTCGAAGAATTCAAGCTTTTATCGATGCAAAAGGAGGCTACACCAAATATTAAAATTTATTCATTTATTGTTTATTCTAGTATTTTAAGTCATAATAATAATATCGATTTCAATTAACTTTGTTTTAATTACAAAATCAAGTAAATTAAATATTTTGGTAAAATTTGAAATGACTAGTAAATGTACAACATTATGCTTTTCCTCAACAAATGTAAAACAATTAAGGTAATAATTAATGTAAAATGATGTAAATACTTTTTTTTTTAATTGCAAGTCCTCAAAACATAGTATACTACATAGAAAAAACCGTGGAACAAAAATTCCATTGAGAATTTAATTTAAAAACTTGTAATTCGCATTTTATAGAAATGTTAACTTTTATCTGGCCAATACTGTAATTCTTTTGTTTAGTGCTCTTCCTAACAACAATATTCACATACATTCGGATAACATCTGAAGTTATGGTTGATTTTTTAAATATTAATATTTCAGAATAACAGAAAAACGCACAAAAACATTTTTTTTTATAGTCCTAGTCTTGATTTGCAAGTTTTCAAAGCCTTTTTTTTTACAAAAAAAAAAACATTGACAGAACATTTATCGAGTCACATATCAATGAAATTAGGATGCTAAAGCCAACTACCGTATAGTTGCTATTTGAAAAAATGTAAGTTTTGCCTGTATTTAACTAAAAAATATTAGTAACTTAATCATAATCTACGCAAATTTAACTAAAAATTGACTATTTATATTTTTTTTAATCTGTTATAGTTACAAAGATATTTGTTTTTGAAAATGTTGCCATTTTTCACTTTTGTTTACAATTTTGTCAGAAACTTGGCGAGACTGGTCAAAATTTTAAATGCCCTTCATTTTTTTTTTCTATAGTTTTGCTAATTTAACTAATTCTCCAAGCCCCATAATAATAAAGTGATCTATGTTAGATAATTATTGTCACAAAGAATTACTTCTTTTTAAACAACTACATTAACGAACAAGTTTAGCCCAAACTAGTCTTCAAGAGGGGTTAAACACCTTACTGTTTACTGAAGTGGTGTGCAAAATTTGAAAAGCTTTTTCCTTATTTTACGGTAATTTTTTAGTACACTCTGCATCAGTCTTAATTTTTTTTAGTGTACAGAACTTTTTGAGATGGTCCCCTTACCTAAAATCTCTTTTTATGAGATATTTACTAAAAAAATTCGATCGTTCAGGGCTCGACGAAACGGCCAATGGTTATTAGGAGATTTTGATTGCTAAATAACAAATTAATTACTTACCAATAGTTTTATTTGGTGGCGGTGAGCCAGTTTGAGGATTTTCAGGCAAATAAACTATGCCTTGCATCTCGGAGATACTACGTTCTGAAAAGAAAAGATTTCCATTAGAATTCTGATAAACCAGTCATAAATATAAGTGTCAAAATACTTTTAATCATCTAACGCATGTAAACGGGCCAACTACAAATTAAAAATTTTTGTGCGGGCCGCATATAAGAAACGTATTAAAATATGAACACTAGATAATAAACACAAATTGTCTCTTTTTTATCAAAATGAACAAAATAACTATCGCGGAATAGCAGTTACAAGCTCCATGAGTAGACTATACGGTAAAATTATAAAAAACAGAATAGAAAAAGAATATCAACACATGGAAGCTGAAGAACAGGCAGGCTTCCGAGCAGGAAGGTCAACAATTGATCATGTGTTTTCCCTAACTCAAGTTATTGAAAAAAAGACTTCGCGAAATCAGGAAATCCACCTACTGTTCGTGGATTTAAAAAAAGCATATGACAATGTTCCTCTAAGTAAGATCTGGCAAACTTTGGAAGGAACCAACATTAATGTCGAACTGATAAACGCTGTGAAAACGCTTTATTACCAACCTACAATAAAAATTAAAGTCGGAAAACAAATAACATCAGGTTTCATATCGTCAAAGGGATTAAAGCAAGGTTGCTGTACATCACCAACCCTCTTCAAAATATACCTCGAAGAGGTTTTAAAACACTGGAAGAAGAAGTGTGGGGCAATGGGTGTACCCCTCACCGATACCATACTTTATACACTATGCTTTGCAGATGATCAAGTGGTGGTGGCTCAGGAGTATGACGATTTGAACTATATGACGAGAAAACTTATCGAAGAATACAGAAAATGGGGTTTAGAAGTGAATTTTGAAAAGACCAAATATATGTGTATAGGTGGACAACAACAAGACCTAATACTAGAAGAGGGAGAACATATAAAAAATTGTAAAGAATACAAGTATCTGGGACTGAAGATTTCACGAGAGGGCACGCTGGACGATGCAGTTAAAGAGAGAAATAGGCTGGGAAGAGCAGCAATCTCGATGCTGAACAGTGTTATATGGGATAAAAAAATTACAAAGGAAAATAAAAAACTAATTTATAATACAGTAATAAAAAGCATTATAACCTACAGCTCAGAAGTATGGCCGCTAAAAAACAGAACAGAGAATATATTGAAAGCAACAGAAATGGATTTTTGGAGAAGAGCGGCAGGAAGATCAAGGAGAGAAAAAATAACAAACCAGCGTATAAGGGAAATAATGCATATTACACATACGATTACGGATGACATCAAAAATAAACAACTAATATGGTACGGACACGTACAGCGAATGGAGGAATATAGAATCCCTAAACAAATTCTAAACTGGCAGCCCAAAGGCAGAAGAAAACCAGGCAGACCAAGAAGAAGTTGGAGAGAAGGCATAGATAAGGACATCAGGGAGAGAGAACTAGAAGACGATACATGGAATGACCGAGAAAAATGGAAGCTGGAAATCGAAAAACGTCGGAGAACGTTATAAACCGATATATATATATATATATATATAACAAAATAACAAACCTATAAATTTAAAAAGTCAAAAATTAAAGCTTTGACGGGCCGCACAAAAAGGTGAGCCGGGCCGCATGCGGCCTGCGGGCCGCGGGTTGCTCATCCCTGATCTAACACAAAGTTTTGTAGATGCTTGTATTGCATTAACGCGTGCCTTTACGATTTCAAAATTGTTAAAAGCGCGCGAATTCATCTTATGACTCGAGCCGAGCACGTGTGGCTACGCCACTTTTTTGCAAAATTCTGTTGTGAGCAAAAATGAACCTAATAGACGTAGTTGTGCGGGCTTTAGTGCAACGTTGACATACCGGTGCGCGTTTGGACATGGTAATTAGATACATTTCGTGATGTATAAAACTTTTTTGACTTTTTGTGCAGTTATTGAAGCATACTACTATATCATGAGCTATGAGCAGTTTCAAAATTGTAAGTAGATAATCTTAAGTTATGGATTTCCTTGATTAAGTTATGCTCCGGCGTTTTCCGCCATTTGCAAGCTTAGTACAACATCGAAATAGTACTAACAGGTCGTTGCATTTCCCAAATTACAAATCAATTTCATACAGTTTTGTTTGTTAATTTAATTATCGATTACGAAATGTATTACCAACATAATCGTATATGAGTGTATTTTGATTTCAGTCAATGTGTGAGTAAACTAAGATATGTGCAATGTTTTTTTGACTTTCCTATGAATGTAATTTAAAGCGATTGTTGTAAAAACGAATAGTCAACAGTGTACAGTTATGCGTATAAATCCAGAACGTTTTGCACTGTATAGGCTTTTATAATTGTTTTTTGTGTTGCTAAAACAGTTTAACATTAAATAATACAATAATGAATTATACAATAGATGAGCCAGCATTAGTCCACATTTTCTTGTAGACACTTGGAGTTTTGCATTTTAACCTATGTTTAAACATTAATTTGCTTTTAATTTTGTTTTTAAGAACTTAGATTACAAAAACATACTGTATCAAACTTGTATTTGGTTTAAAATTAATTAAAAACACAACGCAAAATAGTCAAATGATGAAAATAGACTTGCATTTGACATTTAAAACAACATTTCGAGATATTTTCAAAGCCTACTAGTTTATTGCTATTAAATATTGCGTTTTGATCCGTAAATTATCAAGAAAACCGCAATAACTCGCGAAATACTGATTTTAGATATAATTGACATTTAATAATTTTTAAAGAGAATTACATTAACAATAAGAAAATGTAAAAATATATAGGGTGTTCCATTAAAAAAACTGACTTATTCGTGTTTGACGTTTGACTAAATGGACCGTGCATAAGGAACAACCTATGTATTATTTTAAAATTTTAACTAGTCAACAACTATTGTGCTGCCATTGTACAACAAAGCTTCAAAGGAATTCGTTCTGACATAACCAAGTTGTGAAATATGTTTTTTTTTAGACTCCTGTTTCTGTCAATATTTTTATAAAAACTTAATTAACTCAAAAACGACTTAATTTAGATACATAAACCCTATATGTTTTTAGAAAGAGAATTCAATTTTACATTTAAAAATTATAAAATATACTGGGTGTTCCGTTTATAAAAACATAGTGACGTATCGCTGTGCAAAAACTAAACACTGTATAGTTAAAATCAATTTAAGTTTATGCAGTAAATTACCACAAACAACTTTTGGATAAAAATTTTTTTTGTAACGCTGCCACAAGACGAGATATTGATCCGTTATGTTACTTTTTGTACACACTGTATGTAGGATTAATCAGTTGACGTGTCTCGATAACACAAAAAGAAATGCAATTATCACAAAAACTTAGAAACTGCCAATAAATACGAGATAAAAATAACACGATAGTGGTTAACTTTGGGACTGTAACGTGTTTTTGTAATTTCCTTGCGAGCAGTGTTTGCTTGAAGATAAATTTTGAGATAAATCCACGACTATGAAGCAATATCGCTTTTATAATATCCACACCTCTAGCATCTCTGCTGATACTTGTTTGATAAACGACACTTGGATGATAAGTAAACTGCAAGAAATAATAAGAAAGCTTTTGTTTTTAACTTGCAATATTACCATAGCAACACAAATGGACTTACATTATTTTCATAACAGTATTGAATTGTAAATATCACAAAATTCTAATTATTTAAACAGCAAAAGTCAGCACAACACAACTCAACAGTCCTACGCCTAACAGTAGAAGGACTAGATTTAAAAAAAAAAGAAATGTACTTTTTACAAATTACATTCTGCCTATAAGTTTTTTATAAACTCCTAAATTTTTGTATTATATGGCGATTTCAATTGTAAATTAGCACGGTTTTATTCTCGAGCTTACCCAGTGTTCAAAAACGTACCGAAAGGGTACAAGAATTCCAAATACGCACTGGAAATGTACAATGAAATTCCAAAAAAATTCTAAACTTGGTAAGAAAAATTGTAAGGTGGTAAAACTCTTGATCAAAACAAAATTTTGGGCTATTTTTGGGAGCCCTTTTCACACATCAACTTGCAAATATAAAGTCCATTCTTTTCCAACCACTTTACAATTTTTTTTACCCGCATATTGCAGCGATCGAGTGAATGATTTTTTATTGAACGGAATTAATATACGACTCATGTAAATAGGCTTCTGTATGGTGCATGATTGCTTTATAAATCGGTGGTAAATTATTAACAAATGCATTCCGAGACTTCTTCTACCTTGTAACGAGGAGAAACTGAAAGTTACGAGGTCTCACACGCAAATATTAATTATTATTTTCTCCAACAAGCAACTTACTGACAGCAAGAACGTTGCTTCGGTGTTAAAAGTTACGGATCAGTTAAAAAATATTAGAGCATTGAAGATTTACATGCTTTATCAGAGAAAGAGTGATCTGGGATTAAAGTCCCGGGGTTTTCTTAAAAAAAAAAAATGAGGACAGGAAAGGAAAAACGTTAGATTTTATTACACATTAATTTGAAGCATTTAAGAATATTCCTAATTCTGGAAATAAAGATAAGAGGCTTAGGGCAATTGACTGATTAAAATCTGCTATTTTATCAAATTAAAGGGTTCCAGCACCTTCAGTTTCCTGATTATAAAGATGTCCAAGTTTAGATAAGACCAAAGGTTTTCATAGTTTGTCTAACCATCTCATAGCCGACTTTTACAAATCTCTTAAAAGTTTTGCCATTCTGTTGGCAAGGAAAGAACCTGTTAACTTCCTTGACCCTCCATGATTTTTTTAAAACAATAAACCGACAATGAGAAGGCTTAAGTACTGAATAAAAATTAAATTTCATTTCCCGGAATATTTTCAGATATCGAAATACTTATCAAGCACTCAGTTTTTTTTTGCAACACGCTCCAGTATTTGTTTAATCTTTTATTTCATAACAAAAACCACACTGAGCATTTCCAAAGTAGCATTGCGTTATCAGATAATTCTAATAATTATTTTTTGAACTTCCGTTTGTATTAGCTACACGAGTAACCGTTGAACAAGGCATATTATCACCGAAAAAGTTTTGTAGCTTACCTGGATTTTTTAATAAATAATCAAAAAATTGAGGGCGAAAATTGGAACAAAACTGACACCACCTTATGACACATTGGCAAACACGCACACTGCGATGTTTATTGTTTCTCCAAGAGATGATAACTCATGCGTCCCCCACCTTAAAAAATCCCAGAAATTTGTGGTTGTAATCTCATTTATTGAATGAGCTATGATACGAGCGTCGTAATTTAACGAGCGACAATTTTAGCTGGGAAACGTTCATTCATAATTATTTAATGTTAGTTATTTCACGTTTTTTAGCGACGCCAAACAGCGGATGCTGGACGGTAGACACGTCACAACTTGTTTGTCGGGCTTAGCAACGGGGATGGTAAAGGTGTGTTTACACAAAGGAGTAAGCTTGCATCTCTCTGCGTGGGGAGTAACAATGCTTGCCAAAACATACAAGAACACTTTTTGCTTAGAATAAAATGTTCTACTTAAAAACAAGTTCGAGTTTGATTTTGAAAGGGCCGTACTATTTTTTTATAAAATTATTGAAACTGAATCCCCCACAATTCCGCCACTGGTTGCTTGTGGGACTTGAAATTTTCACCGATTGTGGTAACCTGTAACGTGGTGCTGTATACCAAATTTGGTTTAAATATATCTACTGGTTGAGAAACGGTTAAACATTATCGTTATTTTTTCGAAAATTTCAACACCCTGTATGAAGCGTTTTTGGACCCCTGTTGATATGGAATATTCGCTTTAAAATAAGTTTTTCTGTTAAAATCCTGCTACTAAAAAGTGGACCACCCTGTATACTTATGGTAGGTAGATACTTAGCCTTGAGGATTCACTCATAACATAGGCAATAAATAATTAGATTTAATAATGCCATTGGCTAATTTTAAATCCCAAATTTCAAAAGACTAATTTTGAAAATACACTTGTTAATAATTTATTAAGCATGTTTAGATTTGGAAAATTTTATAGTGTTCGCAGTTCACACAAACCAAATATTTATTGTGTTTTAACAAGACACTAAACTTTTTCAATTTTCAAAGTTACTGGCGTTCCAGAAAGACAAATTTCGCAAAATTATCTTGGTTTTTGCAACAAATCGGTATTATTCAAGATTAATTCTTAGTCTAAAACCAAATAAAACCACTTTAAATTTTGTAATTTTCTTTACGTGTTTTGGATGCGCAAATTCCATTGTTTAAATTTTTGACCAATTGTTATCTCTCACATATTTTAGCATAGAGACAAATTTTAAAAAGCTTCAAGGCATTTGCACAAGTTCATTAGCGGAACTTAGTAAACCAAGCCATATGTTAGGTAGAAGGTTTACGTTCATTTAATTTTGTTTTCGACGTTAACCTCGCCATATATCACACTTCTGTGTAAACTGTTTAACAAAAATTGCAATATTGCAATTCTCGCTAAACAACCTTCATCTCTAACTGCGCAGACAAGGTTGTAATGCAAAATTCACTATAAAAAGACCGATTATATGTGTTTGATGTGGCTATTAACTGCATACAAATTGTACTGTAAGTTTTAGTCGCACAGCAATAATATAATGGCCCATTGTTTGCCAAATTACTTATTACATAAACATATTTGGCCCTTTAATTAACAAATTGATCGGTTCAAACAATTTTAAAAGTTGCCTCACATCATTTAGAATTTAGAATCATAGCAATAAGATAATTGGTAAGTAAAATATTTACAATAACCTTTAAAACTAGTGAACAAATTTGTAGCAAACTTTGTCATTAGACTTTAGCAGCAATTAGTGTTAGCTATCAAACAATCAGTGAGCTTTTTATTCGAAGTCTGATTAGTATAAACATATCACCCAATTATGGACAACCTGAGCACTGCTACGAGAAACATCTCGTCAGGTAAAATTCTAAATTTCAACAAAAAGAAAATTAAAAAAGGAGTCCCGCAAGGATCAATCTTAGGCCCACTCTTATACATACTGTGCACTAATGATCTTCCAGATTTTGCCAAAACTTCCCATATACAATTACAATGATCGGTGACTCGGATTCCAAAAATTCCGAATAAAAACTCTTTGACTGTTTAGGCCAACTCCAACATTGGTTCACGTTAAACAATTTAACCTTAAACATCAATAAAACTCAAGTTGTAGAATTTTCACAAAGTGAAATAACCTCCGACTTAAAACTTCAAAATAATTCCACAACTAAATGTTGTAAATAAAATATAATTTCTTGGTTTGTGTGTTGACTCCAGACTGGACTGGTCATACCACACCGAAAGCCTGTCACGGTACCCTTTCGCACTAAAAAACTTACACAAAATTGGCCAATACAAACGCGGCCAAAACTGCATATCATGCATATGTTGAATCTAGGTTGCGCTATGCTGTATTTTTTTGGGGTAACGCTAGTGACTCTGAACGCCTCTTTATTATACAAAAGCCATGTATAGGAACTATTAATTTTTGGTCTAAACTACCGAGATCACTGTAAAGACACTTTTCGTGACAAAGAAATATTAATCTTTTACGGCCTATTCATTCTCGAAGCCATCCTTTTCGTAAGAAATAATGTTGATCTATTTGAAACATCAATTATTGCAAATCTTATGGGTAATATTTTTGTATTGTGGTTAATTAGGTTGACTTATCAATAAAAACAATGATGTGTTGTCATTAGGGAAACAGTCTATTGGTATTTACCAAACGTTGTGGATAATTTTGATAAAATATCAATCAGTTAAAAATTTCCTTAAATGATTTAATTTTCAAGTCGATAAATAGACAAGTATAAGTAAATGAAATGAAAAAAATAATTGTAGGGTTGTATTTAAGTTTAATTTTCGACACTGTTGTAAATAAAAAACTTGGGAAGCTACTGGAAAAAATGGGAGTCTTAATATGTCTACATTTTCTACAAAAGAGATTATTTATAGATAATAATAAAAGTTCTTTTTAACTGTAGTTATTGGTATTACATTAAAAGTAAATTTCTTAAATAATTCAAGCATTTATCGTTACTAAATACAGCTTTGATCAAAGAATTTAGTTTAGTTTATGTTATTTGTCTGGTTTCGAATTCTCTCAATAAAAGAAACCAAAACTTATGTTAATAAATGCATTGTTAGGAAACATTAAACAAAAAGATTAAGTATTTATATATATTTGTTCGGCTGGTAGAAGCGGAAATGGAACAAATAACTGTTTAATTGCAAGGCATCGAACCTGTAAATAAATAAATCCAGGCTGAGTTCGTTAAAAAACAATTTGGTACCAAATAAACAGAAAGATACGTATTGATATATCTGCTCCGTTGCATAATGGGGGCCCCTGCACGCGCCAAAGCAGGTGTTTATTCGAACCCCGTGCCCGCAAGGGCAGGTGAAACCAACATATGCTACCATATTATCTGTCTATAGTTCAACACCACCTCATACGTTCGTTTTTTACCTAAAGACGCGTAGTTCTGTCTCTTTTTTTCTATGCGTGACGATGTATGCCGGCCTGCGTGAGTGAAATTTGATGAAATTTTACAGTTCATCTGCTCCTAGTTAATAAAAAACGTTTGAAAAAATCAATCTTTGTTACATGTCGAAGCTTCTGAACACTTTTTCTTTTTTACAAGGTCAAGAAACTGCCCTTGAATGGGTTTCTCTTAGTTTAAAGTTCTTTGTATATACATAGGAAAGGTGGTATATACAGGGACACTTTTTTAAAATTTTGCATAACTTTTGAACGGTTTAATTTGCATACCTCAAATTGATATGAGATATTCATATTGCTTTAGTTTATCATTGCATATACAAAAAAAATATTTTTTTAAATAAAGGTACACAAATAGAGGGACTGTCCCACTATACACCACTTGTCCCCACATAAACCACCCCGTGGTACATTGTGGGACAGCAAAAAATATATATGAAATAAAGCATAAGTAATTAAAAAAGGCTTAATTTTAATTTTTAATTTTAAAAACTTTCACTTTTCATGGGCATTTAGACATTGTACTTTGAAAAATCAAACTAAAATTGAAAATGTTTTTTTGTTTTTTCAGTGCCCCCAAACGTAGTCGGTGCGCTTAACCTACACAGAATTTTTTTTTTCCAACACAGTCTTTATCTCTGTTTTTAGAGAAAGAAAATCTAAAGTCGGAAGTCTTTTTCAGAAAATTTACCTGATTATCATCATTGTCCCACAATGCACCATGTGATCAATTTTTAAAAGCAACGATTTAATGAAAAACTTGTATGATTATTTTACGTTTTAACATTGTACATACATTTAATATACGGTAAGGTACACCTACACCAAATTTTCTAATTGTTGTTAAATAAATAAAAAAGTTTTAGCACATTAACTGAATAACCACCAAAAAACAATGTGCAGTTACCAAACATGCCTCACGTGTGCAAGTCACTATGACATTGTTTACGACACATACTGTAGACAGGATATAATGGGACTGCTTAAACGCTATTTTGATGTAAACAAACTTCAAGTACGGGGTAACAGATGGCCAAAATCTCTGTTGTCCCACTATATACCATGTCCCAGTATATACCACCTTACCCTACATGTGTGCGCAAAGTTAAAAAAAGATTTAAATATGTGAAAGGGGCTGAATTTTTGACATATTTACTATCAAAAAGCTTGTTCTATCAAAGGTAGTAGGTACATAAAAGAATTAAAAGGTTTTGAAAATGTTTAAGACACTCCTTGCAGTGCAATTGCATTACCAACTTTAGTTTTGTTCAAAAATCGCTTAAAACAATTTTTTTACAGCTTTTCAAAGCTCAGAAAAACGTTCCAAAGATATATACAGGGTGATTGAAAATCGAGTTTAGGCATGGGGATCTCGCTTATTATAATAGCTAGAGTATAGGTTTCAATTCGGCAAAGTTGCTTAATTTCGTGCTTAATAATATTCCAAAGAGAAATGGGATATATCTCAAACGGTATCTGAGAAAATGAGGAAAAACCGGAAAAAAAGATTTTTGAAAATCTTTCCCAACTGCTTTGGTTTGAAATATTTAAAATGTGTAAAAACATTGCTGAAGCAACTTTTTTTTCTCAATGAACCACAATAACACTTAATTTTTTTCATTTGCGTCTAAAACCAAACTTAAAAAAAACTTCAATTAATTTAAAATAATGTATATTTACATTTCAGATTGCTTGATATTTTAAAACACGTCGTATTCGTGTTCTACAAAACATGTACCACCATTTAACACAGAGTGTAAATTAGAAATGGAAAATTTGCCTAAATAAACAGTAACGAATGATAAGAAAAACACGTGTTCTAAAACTATACATTATTAAAATCCAAATAAACTATTTCACAATTGGGAAGTGAGCATATGTGGCCGTTTCCTGGTTGGAATTATTTTCCAACCAACAAATTTCTCAACCCGTCTACTTACATATGAAACTAATTACACGTAATAACATATGAGCAAGAGAAAATTCACAAAGAAAATGTAAAACAGATATTGTCATACTTAACTCGGTTGCGAAAGCAACATTTCGTTACATATCAGATCTAATTGCGACAGACAATTAGGGCTTAATTCGATTTTAATACGTATTTCACTGACAAAAAGCTGTTTAATGAAGTATTTTAATAGTAAATCATGTAATTTTCAGCAGATTATTATAATAAATTGACGCTGTCCTCATTTTAAGCATTCCGGTGTGAAATCCCTACATAAAAATTCGATTGTAGGTGTGTTAATAACAATAGGATAAAGATTATTAACTTTTGGGAAGCCCCGCATGAATTTAAACCACAAAAAAGTGGCTTGGATTAGAGTTTAAAGACGAAAACATGATTTAATTGAACAGAAACGTAAATTTCAAATAATGCAGTTACCTCTAGTTTTGTGCAAGAATTTTCTTTGTGTGCTGGTGCTAGATTTTTTAATATTGTTATGTGTGGTACAGATACAATTGCGAAGGCTTTGTAGAATGTATTGACCCTATACTTTTAAGTTGCTGATAACAAGAAAATAAATTGTGGGAGCATTAAAATACAGGAGCACAAATACTCGTGCGAAAAATGTGTTTATAATGATCTGATTCTCCGCAGATAATGTATCTAAAATTAATAAATACTTCACGTTTATCGATAAAAAAATTAACCAACATCCAACATCTCCCTATCATCCATAAGGTCGATGATTTCACGGTAATGATAAGAGAATGTACTTGATATTAAATGAGAATGTCATTTATCGTGCTCAAATAATATTACAGCAACAGGAACTGAATAGAAAATGCGCCATTTGGTACAAAAAATAATTGATTTAAAAATTAATTGGCTGCATGAAGAAGAATTGCTGCAAATTTTTGTATTATTGTATTTACAAAAGAACATGTTTAATAAATTACAATAACTTATTGATAATTTAGAATAGAAATAATTCTTGGGTGGTTTAATTCATGGGGGAGGTTTCATGGACCTTCGATTTTAGTTATAAAATTTAACTATAGTGATGTTATTTTTCATGATGGGGGTTCAATATTGCTTCATAAACATTAAGTAAGGGAAATTAAAAAATACTTCTTGATTTTTAATCAAGTCTATTTCTATTATAGAGAAAAAACTTTAAAAACTAAAGAAAAAATATTTTGTTCTTGAATAGATGCCTTGTTTTTATTATGTCTCATTTCGCGTGTTCTATTTCGTTAATTTTGTATTTATTTGAGTGTAATGTTACTGTATTTAGATTTTTTTTTGTTTCAGGGCTAATTTTGTCAATTCTTTTCACTGCAATGAAAAAGAAAAGTGAAAATGTGGTTACAACAAAGCAAGAACCGATTTCGAAAAGTAAGTGATTTTTGTTTAAATTTATTTGCCCACCACCTGGTACGCAGTGTATTAAATTTGATATATCTAAGACTTTAAGACAGTTCTTTTGATAGTTTTCGGTTTTTAGTGAAGAAAATCCTTCACCTGTCAAATTTGTGTTTTCAACCAATCACTTATTTTAAATCTTCTAGAGACTACCAACAAGAGCATTATTACACGGCAATAATTTTACATTCCCCTGTCAAACGTTGGTCATCCTGTCAAATTTGCGTTTTCGACTAATACAAACTCAGATTTCCTAGAAACGACCAATAAACATAATCATACACTGATAATATCCTTTTCGCAATTAACAGATTTTCATGCGTTTATTGGTCGTTTCCAAGAAATCTATAAGTTTGTGATTCATCGAAAATACAAATTTGGAGAGGGAATGAAATATTTTGGTCTTGATAATTTTTTGACGAATTTCGGCGACCCGTAGCGTTACTTTAATGTAGATTTTACCACACCCCTGACGCACCACTCTGACAGTACTTGTAAAATTTGACTTAACGTACATTTAATTTGACAGGTAGGTTAGGTGAAGGAAATTTTCTGACAAAATGTAACTCGTGCATTGCAAAAAATCTATAATTTTTGACAAATCTTTACTCATGCAAGTTGAATCAGAATCAGTTTTTTTCAGCTCAACTTGCATTCGGGCATATTTACAAAAAATTATAGATAATTTTCAATGCACTTGTTATATTACAACTGAAAATTTTTGAGGGTTTAAACCTCCCACAATACATTTAGGCGTTCTTAATAATTGTATAGCTGGCTAAACTATCGGAGTTAATTTTGTTTAGAAGAAAAATGTATTTTTTATTACATTTTCCAGCGTAGTAATTGGTGTAAAACGTTCTTTCTGCGTCATTCTTAATTTTTTATGCGCAATATTAATTAAATCTGAAATCTTTTAACAGATTTCTTCGGTATTTATGCGATAATTAATATATTATGGGGATGTGTAACGATACATCAACCTTAATGTATTATATTTTCACTTTAAGAAATAATTACTAAAGATATTTATTACAAAACCAACAAACCGTGAACGACATATCATATTAAATATTCTTAAATATTCTCTCTTGTTCGAAATATGCAAATTCGACATAAAAACGAGTTTTTTTTTTGGGTTTAAGAATTCTGATTGCTCAATAAAACTGTTGTTAACAGACGCTTTCCATTTGTTGCAATCCCTGATAGGATGGTGAGTTATTAACTTGTTTGTTTAAAAGTAAAATATGGGGAATACCTTATTGCGCTAAATACGAGATTTAACGAAATTGGCAGCGAATATTTATATCAAAACGGAAAGTTAGATAATTATTTTTTATAGATCTCGATAGTTACAAATTGCAGAATTATCTTCTTTCCTGATGATGTATTAGTTTTGTTCAATGAAATATATAGGGTGTGTATGAACTGGTGGATAATTCAAATGTAGCGTTATCTTTGTTTGCATAGTCTAAAATTTACCAAAAAAATGTTGGCTGAAGAATGTTTAGCCATCGGAAAGTCCTTAAAGTATGAAATAAATAAAAATATTGTGCTTTTGAAAAAGCCAGTTTTACTTCTACAACCGCTAGTAAAATACACCGGAAATATTGTCTATTGGCTTTTTATAGATCGGGGAGAAATAAAGTCTCTACAGGAATTTTCTTGGTAGAGACTAGGGTTTCTCATATTTGACCATTTTGCTTGTCCCAGGATTACGGGAAGAAATCAGCCTTTGTCCCGGGATTTCCCGGAATCCCGGGATGTAATAAATTATGTCAATATTTTAAATAAATAATCCAAAAAATGAAGGAAGCGGTTTATTACTTAAAAACAACTCCAAGTCATATATGTAATACATTTTGCTGCATGATTAATATAAATGAATAAATAATATTGGTGAGAGAAACATACATTTGGGAAATATAACCTTTCTATTGCAATTTCATATTTATGTACACAATAATGTTATTTTTACAATGAATTTTTTCTTGTTTTATTAACAAAAAGTCCTGTTGTATAAAAAGTGTTTTAAAGATATTAAATTTGTCATGGAGACCGGGCTTCTTTGCGCCAAACCAAAAGCAAAAAAATAAAAGAGAAAAATTATTTTTAAATAAAAGTAATTTGCTTTTAGTAATTTACTGTTAGTAAAGAAATTTATAATAAATTCTGATAAGTTATGATAGTATTACAAAGATCTTAGCTCAAAATAAACGAAAATAACATTTTTTTTTAAATCCCGGGAATTGCTTTTTGTCCCGGGAATATAAAATAGCTTAAAATGGACCGAGATCCCGGGAACCCGGGATCCCGGGAAAGAAACCCTAGTAGAGACGCTTTATCGCGCCCCTCTTAGCAGTTTCGCCCCACAGGTTGAGAATCACAGCATTAAGTAGCCTTACAACTTCATGTTCTATCATTGTTATATAAAAATTATCCACTTATCCATATTGTAAAATTTACAAAAAAGAAACTGAAAAAATTGTACTCAAAATTTCAAATTTATTTCGCCATTTTTCACCAAAATTAACCAAAACGGCGTCAAAATTGTAAGCCGGTTCAGAGTACAAATAACGCTAAAGCCGGTCCTGTGCACAGCAACAATACAGTAAAACTGACGCTAGTATATCATATTTAATAACAAATTTCCTTATCATAATGTTTCTGTATTGGTTTTGTTGGCATAAATATTAAAATCGTGCACAATAAAGTTTACTACTTCTTTTGTTATTTTCAAAAATAATAAACACACACGTCTTTGCACATTGTTATCTTATTGGAACATACACATCCTTTCAAAATTATTAGTTTATAAAATATGGCGTCGTCTTACGAGCGGCAATTGACGTACTTCGTACGCAGATGTAATGACCAGGAGTTAATCATACCAAAGATATGAGCATAACAATGTATAAGCAGTATTTCAACAATACAGTGATTGCAGATTTTCCAAACAGGCTGTCGGTGTATAATTACATAAACACATAAATTACGGTTCTTATTATATGGCTGCGATCCACGCTTTCTCGACTAAAGATGATGCGATGAGATTTGAAGTCACCAGACCGAAAATACAGCCATAATACCTCTAGAAACGTTCTAATCAATTAGGGAAATTTCGAAAAATGTATGCGTTTTCATCCGTACAATCTTCGCCTCACATTTTACGCACAATTTGTATTTGCAAAATATATTTGCGGTTTCTTTGTCGTATTCCGCTTGCGCTGTTAGTTTTACGCACATTTTAATTAATTAGTTGAGGTAGCCTAATTTAAGGTAATTACCCAAAATAATATTACACACTTCTGGCTACAGTAAACTTGGCGTATTGTCATAATAATATTATTAGCTTAGGAATTATACACCAATAACTATCTTCACGCATGCGAGCAGTGAAGAAATAATTACAATTTTTAAAAACTGTTACATTTTTTTTTAACAGTTTTTAATTATTGTGGTCAAATGGTTTTATTATACCGTTACGTCAAAGATATGAAATTTTGATACGGAATTTCGACTATACTCACTTGACTTATCCGGCAGTGGTGAGCCAAAGAGTATATTGTTTTGCAAAATCACATGCTTTAATTGCAAAAACTGTACAAAATTTAGAGGCAATTTAAAACTGTCCGCACCAGGGTCGGGAAATTTTTTTTTAAAAATAAAAAATCATTTCCTAATTTTCCTAGAAATCGATAATAAAAAACTTCTTCCTTTGTTTCAAACCTTTTGAATGTTGACGCTACTATAAAATCCAAAAATAAAATTTTAATATCAAATTTTGTATTGCCATATTTTTGATTTCTAAACAATTCTTTCCCACGTTTTTTTTTTGCAAGTCTTAAAATAAGGACTCTTAACTTTGGCGAATATTTTTAAAATCGTTAAAATCTAGTCCTCTAATTTTGTTTTTTCCATTCTAAAATAAAATTAGTTTTAGGTCATCAACTTTTATCAAGAATAAAATTTTCTGGGAAATCGATAATAAAGAACCTTTCCTATTGTATTCCTATTTTGAATGAGGCTGTAGATCTTTTGACCCTAAAATTAAAAATTATTGGGAAAATGTACAAAACAAATCTACCGGAATGCGTTTCTAACAAGAAAATTCCTGTAGAGACTTTATTTCTCCGCGATATACAGCGTGTTTCACTTTTCCATGGGACACTATTGCTATCTCCGTAAATAATGAAAATACAAGGTTGGTTAACTGGGACAAAAGTTAGCTATTTAGGGGTGTATTTTAAACAAGATCTTGTTTTGTTTAAAAATTACATGGCTTGCGTGATGTAACGAAAAAACCGAGGTTGATCAAAATTTTTAAACTTAAATATCTCGGCTATTATAAATAATACACTTAGTGAAATGTTGGTGAAGAAATAAAAACAAATAATATCCCGATGAAAGAATTGAAATAGGGGCGCAATAAAAATTGATACCTATGTAAAGAGGGGGTGCAATAATAGGGACATGGATATTAAAAGGTCGAGACACTGATTTAATAAATTTATTTTATACAGTTGAGTGATTGTGAAGTAACTAAAATTTTTTGTTTCGTGAGCAAAGTGGGAAATTCAGTAAATTTTTTGCAGTTTTTTTCAACAATCAGTCGGCAAGCGATCGTCAGAAAATTTCCTGGTTTACAAGCTCTTTATGCCTATTAACTCTCATGTATTAAGATAACAATTCGGTTTAGTTAACTCGCTTGTCCGAGAGACGGATATGGAAGATTTTATGAATATAAATCAACCTAATTTATTATCAAGATGTAAAACGATAAAAAAAAAACATATTAAAAAAAATCTCAGGTATTATAAGGCGTTAATTAAAAACGAAATATAAGTTATAAAAATATTCCTTTTACACTTGGCAGTTTTTATATGCATGTCGCTTTAATAAACGCCTTTGTTTAATTTATTCAACTTCCTGCGCGCATAAAAAAAGAGTGAACATCGAAATTTGTTTATAAAGAACATGTAAAAGTCGCGTATTGGCCAAACGGCTTTCTCTTTGTGGTGTCCATGGTCGAAATTTTAAATATGTGGAGAGCGAAATATGCTGCACAATGCGATCTAGAGTTTTATGAAAGACAGCATATTGGCAACGTAGCGTGACCAAATGTGGACGGCTAATGAAATCTCCCTAGATGCTTCATCTTTACCAACCGGAACGGAAATCACCTTATTATTCTACGGATTATTTAAAATAAAAAAGAAACGTAACAAGACGCTTGTCTGGCTCCATATAATGATAGCGAAATGGGATGTCTTGCCCATGAGAAACGATTTTTTTCTGTCGACAAGCGCTGATCCTCCGACTGAGGCTTAACCAGCCGAGTGGAATGAATCTTGGAGAGAATAATCTAATTAATTTATTACCGAAAATACTCACTAATTAAATTAAATAAACTCTGATAATTGGCACTGCCCACACGTGTAGCTTTACAGGTGAAACATTCGTATTAGCAGCGGAATAATTCTGTACAATTTTTAAATCACTACCATTTCTTTATCTAGAAAGTGTTTATATATTATTTTATTCAGTTATTTAGTTATTTACGCGTTTCACGTTATGGTCCTTGGCGCAGTTTCTCTTCTTTTCGCGTGGTAATTATGAACGAAACTGTCTTGAGATGCGTTTTAAGTAGACGTGACAGTTGTCTGTTTAACATTGTTTTTTTTTTTGGGTGTTATTAAGGATTTAAAAAATGCCCATTTTAATTTTTGTTCATTATCTAGCGTGCCATGAAACTTTTTTAAAACATTAAAGCATCACTAAATAGGTCACAGCAAGGGGAACAATTTGTCTAATTTAAATTTCTTTGTAGCTCTTACCGTTAACAAGAACTCAATAGTGGCCCTTCTAGGTATGTGGCCAACCTGTATATTGCAAAAGAGGTACCGACGCTTGGGCGTCTTTTACCAAAATTGACAAAAACGCTTTCGACTATGTTAGCTAAACATGCCCAGGTAATTTCAGAACCGGCTTCAATAATTTTCTAGTTATTGTATCTTATACGGGGCGTTGTCTTACGGTATTAATGTTATCATTCATATATGCGATATATATTGCAAAAGAGGTACCGACGCTTGGGCGTCTTTTGCTAAAATTGACAAAAACGGCTTCGATTATGTTAGCTTGACATGCTCATGTAAGTTTAGAACAAAAATGTTAAAATTTGACACACACTACAAGGCAAAAATATTCAATGTTCCTCTGAATTCCTTGTCATTTTGCTGTTAAAATTGGCACAGTACTTTTTACTGTGTACTTGCAATTGTTTTTAAATACGTTAATAAACTATATTAAAAGGAACGTTTCTGAAAACACCGAGAATTTTTGTAAACCGCTTTCATATTACAATGTAAAAACTTAAATATTTAAGTAAGCAGTTAAACATTTTAGCCACAAAATTTTAATAGCAAATAATAAAATCTGTTTTCTCTTGTTTGCTTTTTGATAGCGCGTAATTAGAATTAAAAACTTGTTTAATTAAACAGTTTTAAATTGTCTTAATACCTATGCGTATACTATTTACATACAATTAGTTTAAAAAAGTTTAAAAAATTCTGCAAACCTGTAATATATTTGAACGTACACTTTGCACGATCATTTCTGATCAAAACCCTTATATAAATATACAAGTACTGAACTAAATAAGGAAGTATTAGAGATATAGTATATTTTGATTAAACTTTGTAGGTGATAAATCTTTTGCAATATGTATAGACGTGGAATTTTACCTGTTAGATTGATATAGGTGCTGATAAAAATAGCATGATGTCATTGCCATATTAGGACATTTCTCTTAAAATATTGAATTTATCAACGAGATAAACCTTCATTTTTAAGATGTAACAGATGATTATGTACAGGAAAATTTGTTATAAACAGCTTCTTTAATATAGAGGTACGTTTAATAAAATTTATCTTGTAAACTTTGGACGGGTACAGATAAAATTAAAAAGATTTATGTATCTAATGAAAAATTATACTTTGGTAGATTTGCTTGTTGTTAAGATTGTTGATTAATAATTGATTGTAGTTTCTTAATCATTTTTACTTATATAATGTAAGAAAATTACTAATAAGCTAGCGAGATTGTGAACAATAAGTTATGTTCATCAAGTTAAAAGTTATTGAGATTTTACTATCGATTCTAAATAGTTCTTAACGCTTTCTTCTTACGCATTTTCCTATTTTTATTAATATTGCAACGCTTTTTACAATATAATTCATGGTTCTGTTATTTTACGTTCGATAATTTTAAATTTAGAAACGTTTTGAAAATTTGTCGGCGCGATTCTTTTCCGTATTGTAATTTACTAGACGCTCCGTAATTTTTAAATACTTTTGCTTAACATAAATTATAAACACTATAATTTAAATAATCCACAGTGACGAACACCTCATTTTTCTTTTTCCAAATTTCTACATTTAATTGTATTTACATTAGCAACATTACCTAGAAACTCTAAACCTGAAATTGGATAAAATTAATATGAAAATAATGACCGAAAACACTAAAACTATGATCGTTACAACAGCGAACAAAGGGCATAACATCACTTTAAATGGGCTTAGGTTGGAACAGGTGGAAAGCTTTAAATATTTAGTAGCGATCATAGAGAAAAATGGAGGTATGGACAAGGAAATAAGCGAAAGGACAGGAAATGTGGGAAGTATATTTAACAGTTTAAGTACCTAACGGGTGGGCTTAAAGTAAGTGGATTTTTAAAATATCAAGTGCACTGTTTCTAAAACAATTGCATGTGATGTTTGACAAGTGTAACGGAGACACCGAATGTCAGTGTGTGTATTTTGGTGCAGTTGATTATTATGTTTGTATGTCCAATGGAAAATCGAGTTGATTTTCGTGGTCGTATGTACAAACTTCTTGGACAACTATCAAAAAAAGAGATAATAAACCATTTTAAAACAGAAAATGTTGCAAGATCCACTTTATATAAAATCATCAAACGATGGGAAATGGGATTTCCTATTGAGGAAAAACCAAAAAGTGGTGGACTACCCCGTTAGAATAATAGACAACAAAGAGGTGTAACATCAAGAACTGAAAATAAAGTTGGAGCATCACAACGCAAGTTGGCGGTGAAATATGGCGTTACTAGGGGCTGCATACGAAATATTTTAAGAAAAAACAACCTAAGATATTACAAAAGGAAGCAGACTCCTAAATACACGGCAAAGCAATTAGAAGAAATACCCAAGAAATGTAGAAAATTACGAAGAGAGTTTTTAACAGGAAAAATTTCCATCGTTATGGACGATGAAAAATATTTTTCTTTCACAAACACTAATCTGCCAGGAAACGATGGGTATTACACTAGCTATAAAGAAAATGTTCCAAACGACGTCAAATATAAACCAAAAGCAAAATTTGAAAAAAAAGTTCTTGGTTTGGGTGGTCATCTCGGATAAAAGCATTTCTCAACCAGTCATCAGACCTTCGACTGGTCCTGCTATTAACGCTCAGGCGTATCAGCGTGAGTGTTTACCTATTGTTGAGAAATTTGTAAGAACATACCATAAGGATGGGGAATATGTCTTTTGGCCTGACCTAGCTAGCAGTCATTATGCTGCTACAACTCAAAATTGGTTAAAAGAAAAAAACATCAATTTTGTAGCCAAAGAAGCTAACCCACCAAATATACCCAAAGCAAGACCTATTGAGGATTTTTGGTCAATACTGTCAAGACTTGTTTAGAGTGAAGGCTGGGAGGCTAAATCGGTGACACAACTGCAAACTAAAATCAAAAATCAAATCAAAAACGTTAGCCTAAATGTTGTCCAGAACATGATGGCGAAGGTTAAATCTAAGTTAAGAAAAATTGAAGAGGGAGGTCCATTTGCCATTTTATAAATTAAATGAAATAATAGTGTAACTGTTTATTTTTGACTGTAAACGGAATTTTTCATTACAGTTTTGTTATATTATCTATATACGACAATAAAATAATTCCACTTACTTTAAGCCCACCCGTTACAACACTTTTTTGGAAATAGAGAAGTCCCAATACGAACAAAAGTAGAAGTGGTCAAAAAGGTAGTAACTCCGGCACTTTTATACGGAAGTGAAACGTGGACACTCACAAATAAAAATAGTAGCCGAGTGAATGCAGCAGAAATGAGATTTCCAAGAAAAATCCAAGGAAAAACCAAAAAAGGTAGAATCAGAAACGAAACATATAGAGAACAATAACAGATAAAATCAGTTGAAACAAGAATACAAGAGAGACAGCTGGGATGGTGGGTCACATTTATAGGATGAAAGAAGAAAAGCTAACCAGAAAAGCCCATGAAGCAGGATCGCAGGGAAAAAACAAAAGAGGTTGACCGAGAAAAACCTGGCAAGACGAAGTTAAAAAAGCAGCAACGGATAGAAATATCAATTGGAAAGAGATAAAAAAGCTAGCACAAGACAGAAAAAAATGGAAAAAAGTCAACACAACTCAACAGTAGGAGACGTGCTGACTAAATAAATAATAAATAACATACATGGAGCCAGTGGTGAGCTGGGTCTAAAAATGTGGTTGCCAGAGGACAAAGGGGACCCACCCACAACTAAAAGGTTATCATTTAATATTAACAGAGTTTGAATAAAAATGCTAAAAAACATTTTAGTGGAAAAAGGGTACAATTACATTTTTTTTGGGAAATCCGTATTTTTTGTGTAATTTTTAAGAGGGCCCACTTGCCATCGGGCAAGCTGACACCCTGGCCCGTCTGCAGGGCCGTGTCTAGGTGTTTTGGCGCCCGGGGCAAGAACGAAAAATTGCGCCCCATTTCTAAAAAAAAAAAAAAAGTTTCTCCGGGCCTACTTTGTTCGGGCTTGGAAAATGGGGCTCGTTTTAAAAAATACTTTATAAAACACACATATGTATGCACATATCATATTTTTAATAATAAATAAATAATTAGGTAACATTTAACTTAAGGAACATACAATTTGGTAAAAAATAACATAATATGCACATGTAATATTTTTAATAATAAATAAATAAATACTTCAATAGTTAAACATTTAACTTAAGGAACATTATTTTTTTTAGTCGTGAGTCTTTCTACTGTTTGTAGGACTGTTGAATTGTGTTGTGCTGACTTTTTTCCATGATCGCTTCTTCTTCTTTTCTTTTTATGCTTCTGGTATTCCAAGTACCTATTCTCATTTTGTCTTTCTTATCTCTATTTTTTTCATTTTTAGTATCTCATGCTTTGATTGCTATCTGTTTTTCCTTATTCAGGTCCGTTTTCGTGTAGTGATCGTGCCATTTTTTCCGTAACTTGTTTTCCGTCCTTAGTTTTTTGGGTCTGCTTTTTGCTGTAGCTCCTCTTTCTCTTTATTCCATAGCCAGATGTTATTATCTACAATGAGTTTTTGATAAGCTACTCTGACTTTTTTGCCCTTTTTTCTTTCTTTTTCTGCCTCTTCTCTGATTTTTCTTTGTATTTCTCTTTCTTTTACTGTTAGGTCATTGTCTATGTAAACGTTTTGACCTTTTAATTTGCTCTTATACTGCATCATCTTTATTTTATTTTACTCCTATTTACTTGTCATTGCTATTGTCATACTTTTGCCATATTTTCGACCCACCACATACATCTGTTTGATATTTACTTTGACTCCTAAATTTTGATCTAGAAATTCTTCGATACCTGCTGTACCGTTACTTTCATCAAATTTTGCCCCCTTTATCACAATTTTATATTTCTTTTCTTTTTTTTTTCTGGTTCTTCTATTCTGTTTTCTAAGCTAAGCATCTTTTTTCTGAGCTCTTCGTTTTCTTTTTTTGTTGCACTAAATTCCTCCCTAAATGCTTTTTGTTCTTCCCTTATCTTTTTAACTTCTTCCACCAATTGGTTAATTACTTTTACTAATGCCTCCATTTGTTTTTCTTCCGTTGAACCTTTGGTTTTTGCTTGATCTGGTGATCTGATTACTAGTTTGTACGTTCTGGATATTCCGCCTTCTTCTTTGTTTTTCTCTTCCTTGTCTCTTTATCTTTTATAACTACTACCACTCGCTTTAAAAAATTTCTCCCTGGATAATATTTTATTTTATTTAACTTTATTTATACGATTATATTTTAAAATTTAATTCACTACACAGTTATTAGTTTAATGTGCTTACTTACACTAACACTATTACTTGACGCGCTCTTGGGTTCATTATCACGCTACGTCAGCTGTCTATACCTCATACGCCGTACGTTATTTACTTGTTAATAACACTCTACAATTTAGATAAAAGGACTTAAGGAAGAAGGGACGCGCCAATAAACTTTGCCTAGGACACAAAATAATTTCGCGCTGGTACTGCGTAACGTAGATAACTCCAAAAAAAAAATAAGACGTCAATGGCGATTTTGGCGCCCCCTGATTTCGGCGCCCGGGGCGAGCGCCCCCTTCGCCCCCCCCTAAACACGGCCCTGCCCGTCTGCCACTGCAAAGTGCATGGTTTAACCCAGGGATGGGGAACCTTTTTACTATGGAAGGCCACTTCTCAATTCGGAATTTGTAACCAGGCCGCACATTATTATCCCCCCCCCTGCGAATTTACACAAATATTGAAAATTGTGCACAGAATGTTAATTTCCCAAATTGTCTCTTAAATATAAATTTATTTTATTTACCGTACATATTACTCGTATATAATTATTTACATACTATGTTTGGTATGTTTTAAAACACAAAGTGATGTGGTCTATAGGGTTTTAATTTGAATCTACAATTAAATGGCCGAAAAAAAGCTACATTTGATTATGTCATATAGCAAACTGTAAAATAAATCGAAAAAACGAATTATAAAAAATATGAAATCAGTAAAAAGGCCGCACGAAAAACCTCAAAGGGCCGCATGCGGCCTTAAGGCCGCAGGTTCCCCACCCCTGGTTTAACCTAAAGATTATTTGGTTAAACGTGTCCTTGCAGTTCATTTGTTTTAGACCGTTCATGAAAACATTCTTTAATACATTTGGATTTTAAACACTCACCATAAAAAAACTTCCAGCCTTATCAAAATTAAAAAAAAAAACACTTCTATATTAAATAACCGAAGTATTGCGATAAATATCAAATCAACACTCATTCATATCAAGTGGGCTCGACGTACTGTAGTAAAACTATTTTAATGTAAAAAAGGAAGTGTTGGTTTTGTTAAACGGTTTTATATTCCAAGAAATTTTGGTACATTCTTTAGGAAACTGCATTTCAATATTATTTCCTGAATGGAGACACACATTTTGGACTTCCTTTCTAGCGCGAAGTAGCTTTGAAATATCATTTTACGTACACAGGTTTGGAAAAATGATGAGTAATACCTACTCATCATTTTTCCAAACCTGTGTACCGGAAAATCCTGCGTGGGTGATGCGCGGTTTAATGATGTAGCAGCATCGCGGTTGGCAGATAACGAAAATCTGTCACTTACGTGGTATTTCTATTGTTGTTCGACTGTTTAGTCATCTTCGGCTGCAATATGTCGACATGCATTCAGACGTAAACGCAGACGAGTGATTCGAACCAGACTTTTCGCGATAAAACTCAACAAAACAGCGTTTTTCATTACGATGTATCTCGTATATTGCAGTTTATGATTAATTAGCCTTATCTATCAATATGGAGAGGAATTTATTTTAAAAAATTTGCCTGGTTGTAGCGATACGAATTTGAATTTCGAGATAATACGCGATGCGTCATTGTTTTTCACTCGGACGAACTTTTGTGGATCGGCCACTTACACTTTGGTTCGTAATCAACCGATAATCGTAGATTAAAATAAACTTTTAATAGCTACTTCCCTGTAATTTTCTGATTAAAGATATGAACGTTATGAAACTAAGTTGTTTTGCTATTAAAATTACGATTTTTTTTCATATAATTACGAAATCGGTTTATGGGCTCCTAAAAATACTACAGTCCAAACAGTAAACAGAATGAATTTGTTACAATAGTTGTCATAAGTACAATAATTTATATTAATAGACCATTTTAAACCATATTGTGACCTGCCAGGCAGTGGCGCGCCGTTGGTATTAATCACTCATTTCTGGCACCCTAAATCCATATTGTTAATGTCACGAATAAAAAATGTACAATTGGCAACTTTCGGTAGAGAGTAGAGAGGTTAGTGTTATACGCTTCGCAAGCGCAAGCGTAATATAAATGAAAATTGACATTGTCATTTTACTTTTACGTAGTAAGACGTTTTTTAAAAAGTTAAAACGCAGATGTCAAATATGAGAAATATTATTAAAGAAGAATTATTTTCAATCAGTTCATACCACACACTCTGTTATCAAGTATCAAGTATAAATTTGAAGCAAACAAATACTTCAGTGTTACGGACAGACTCGACTGAATAAATATTTTGACATCTGTCCGTTAACGCGTATGAATTCAAAATGCTGCAGATGCTGTCGGCATAAAACACCGCTCTATTAGATAACAATCGCGAGTTGTGGGTGTAAGAACAGATGAATCCATTCGACATGGATACAAATCGAATTGCCTCGTGGCTCCATTTCGATAAGATAATAAACCAAGAGATCGTTGTTGCAATGCAAACTCAAGCTTTTTTTAATGTATTCTGAAAGAGGCTCCTGTCTTTATCTCGCTTCGGTTATCGGCCTGAATTTCAAATCGTTTACACTTCTAAAACAATTAATTAAATAATGCCTCAAGTTACTTAGTTTCAAAATAACGTGAATGTTGTAAAATCACCATTTTAGAAATGGGGTATAAAAGTTTGAAACATTGGTCCTTCGAGCAGGATTCGGAAAGTTGGTCCGTCGAGCGGGATTCGTAACATTGGTCTTTCGAGCAGGATTCGGAAAGCTGGTCCGTCGAACCGAATTCGTAACGTTGGTCCTTCGAGCAGGATTGTAATTTATAAATGATCGTAAAATAATACTCCTTTTTGTTTAATGACTACTAATTTGTAATGAATTTTCCTTTCGCTGTAGACATCCTTATAATAATAAATTTACCCAAGTTATTTGTTGTGTTATGTAAAGAAATGTTCAGGATTTATCCCGCTTATCTACAAATTATCAAATACTTGCTCTAAACCGTTTAATCTTAACTTAAACTAAGCTAACTTTACTTAAGATGCGTTTAAATAAGTTTAAAAGCTTGGCAAACGTTTCCTGAAATTTAATAAATATTAATCTTAAGCTAATGCACTTAAAAAACATCTGTGTGGCATTGCACAAGGTTGTCTTTTATCGGAAAAGATAAGACGTCTCATGTTTTGATAATACTAAACTGCACCTACATGAAATCTAGAATTGCATTACATGTGCTATCAATTATGATGTTACGCTGCAATCATAATAACCAGACATCTATTCAGTAATTATATCAGGAGTGTTTTATCGATTTTGTATGCAGTAATCCAGTTACACCTTTTTTTTAAATCTGCTTTTATTTATTTCTAATAATATTTTTCTAGTTGTGTGAGAAGTCTAAACTTTTTGAATATTTTGTAACTGTTTGGAAGGCTTGTGTGATGTGGTAACTATGTATTTGGCGAGGTTGCTATGGTAATTATTACTCGGTGGTACAAACCGACTCAGGATTTTTTATCAGCTAATTTTTCCATAAATATCTGCGTTTATTTCAAATGCATTACTTATAAAAAAATTTTAAAAATAAAATACTGTAGATCAATCAGTTTTGTGTATACAGCGTGAGTCATTAGTGCAGGATCGGTCGGTTGTGGCTAAATGGTTTGAGATAGAAAGTTGATTCAAGAGCTATCTCATCAAGTTTTTTCTTTAGAACGCGATAAAAATATTTTCAAATATACAGGGTGTGTCACCTCTTTGGAACTAATAGCAACTTTTATATTTCAAATACAACACCCCATTTTTTATTTATTATTTTTGACCACCTTTATTTTAGCTTTGCAGCAATATAAAATACTACAGGTTTTTATGCGGCCTTGTCATTACAAAAAAAAAATGATTTTTAAAATTTTTCAAGGTTTTGAGTCCTTATTAAAAAAAATCTCCTGAAGTTATTTTTCGAAGTACAGAGTTGTAATTTGGTAAGAACATGCAGAAAACATTGCTCTATTCGCTCGATATAAAAAAGTTTGAATCACGTGTACAGGGTGTTCATAAATAGGTGGAATTTTTAATGATTTTCAAAAGCTCGTAAGTAAATTTTTTTCAAAACTGTATGAAATAGCGTTTGAATCAACTTTTTATCTCAAACCGCTTAGCACAATCGACCGATCCCGCACTAATGACTCATCCTGTATTTAACACAAACAAATAAACGGAAAATCTGTAACGAATTTTATGTTGTAGAATCAAACATAATGAATGGGCTGTGTCTGTAATTAATTAACTAATAATTCATTATCACACCACAGTAAATAGCTTTTAGATTCATTAAATTATTAACATTGCAACGATACTGAATTCCACGAGTCTCTACTAAGATTCGTTTTAATAGAACCGTATTTTAGTACCACAATAAACGCGTTGTTTAAAAACAAAAGCGACTTGATGAAAATGAACTCATTTTGCAAACATTTAATCTCCTGTATCTGCCACTAGCCAAGATATAATTCACCTTTGTTTGCTGTTTGTCGTCTGACATTACATATCTTAAACATAACTCCCGTACAATGATCGATAAATGATTACTTCTGAGAAGAAACGCGCCTAAATTATCAATAACAGTGACACCATAATTTTATTTAAACGAAGATTGGGTTGCATAGGGCTTGCTGATATGAGCCCGAGATAATGTTATTGTCCGTGTTTAAAAATTAATAACGGATTGAGTGCATTAAATATTAGGGGATTTGTATTGTCGCGATGAATTTTGTTGCGTCAAATATCTGGAGAGGAAATTGGTTTATGCTGGAAATATCTTTGCTGAATGTACAATGTTTGCTTAAGACTGTTATCTCTGTTTTGTGTGTCCAGATATCAATGTGTATGTACTTTTTGTTGGTCAAAAACGCGATTGCAAGTAAATATGTAACATAAAAGCTCTTTTTTACATATTCACAGCCTTACAAATGTATAAGACAAGTTCTGAGGACGTGTGGATTAAAAATTGATTGCACATTCATGGTTTAAGGCAATTTTAATACAAATTTGTGCCAGTTAGATGGTTTTGTTGCAATTTCTATTCGTCACGTACAATCGATGACAAAGTTTTGTTTTCCCCAAGTCCCTTATCAAAGCTGCCATGCTCCCGTAGCCACAGAGAGGGCACTTAAAATAAATTTTCATCAAACTATTTTAAAAATTCAGCCAGTTTTGCACGAACAAAGGTCACATCCATTTTTGTGAGGGTGACCTATTCGTCGTGCGCTAGTTAAGTCAATGCTGGGGTTGCCTATCTGACCCCGCAATCTGGAAGCCCCCGGGATTTTTCGAGCAGAGAGTAGGCTTGGGGTCAGAAGGTGGGTGTGTCCGCGGATCTCGCGAGAGCAGGCGGGCCAAGATGGCCGCGCCACCTGTATTGATCTGCGAGTCTGTACCTGGCGTCTCCATGGCTACACATCACATACAGACACCTGCCTACACCCTCCTGCATAACACACACAGGGCCTGCTATCTATTCCCAGAAACTGAGCTTTTTTTACCCCACACTGTGCTTATATATTAGATCACACTATTTAATTGCGATTCCCCGAACGATAATAATATTAAATACAAATAAACACTGAATTCTGACTATAAGCTCGCTAGCTATTGTAATCTTTTTTTTTTAAATCGTATATTCAGATTGTTTCAATACAGAAGATGGATTAAGGCAAGGAGGAGGGATAAGCCCAATACTGTTTACGATATTCATGGACAATAATTAAGAAATGCAAACGAAATGTTTAAAGTTTAATTCGTAGTTTACAAGAATTAACAGAAGGTCGAAATATCAGAGTGTGCGTTCGCAGACGATGTAGCCATTATGGCAGAGAATGAAATGGATCTTAAAGCTAATATAGGAATTTGGAAAGAAGTATTAGAAGAAAATGGAATGGAAATAAATCAAAAGAAAACAAAAGTGATGACGACAAACGAGAACATAAACATATAAATTGAAGGAGAAAAACCTTACAATATTAAGATAACCTAGGAGTAACAATCAAAAATACAGGACAACAAGAATTGGAAATTAACAAGACGATAGAAAAGGCAATGAAAACCTACTACGCTATGGACAAAACTTTCATTACCAAAAAAGAAGTCTCAAAAAAGACAAAAATGAGTGTACATCGTACAATATACAGACCGATCTTGACATTTGGGTGCGAGTCATGGACATTAACATCGAGCCAAAACAGTAAAATACAAGCGGCCGAAATCAAATTTTTAAGAAAAGCAAGAAAAGACAAAGTAAGAAAAGAACAGATTAGAAATGAATTAGAAGTAGAATCTATCTTGGAAATAATAGAAACTAGACAACTGAGTTGGTGGGGGCATCTACAGAGGATGGACACACGAAGACAGGTAAAGAGAGTGTGGGAAGCAAGAAAACAAACAAGAAGGAAAAGGGGAAGACCGAGAGAAACATGGGAAAAGGCGATAATAAAAACCTTGAAGAAAATTGTAGATTTGCGGGAAAGATAACACCATGAAAAGGTTTTTTAATAATCCAGCTTTCAAAGGCAATTTTTAAATTGCAAAATTTCAACCCTCCAAAAAAATTGTGATAAAAAAACCAACAGGGGTCGCACCTTTCACCTCCTTGTGAAGATAGGAGGTTAAAACTATTACTATAGGAAACCTTTTAATAAGTAAAAAACATCTGCTATCTAAATGTCGTTTTCCTAAATCTCTCCAAATTTGAGAAATAAAATGAAAACTTAATTCCCTTTAAGAGAGCGTAACTCCGAAAAAAAAACGGTTTAGATTTTTTTTTTTAATGAAGGGCTCCCCTTAATTTATAATGAGGAAAACCTCCTGAAGTTTTTCGCATTATTCATGAATCACCCTGTATAAATATAAATTTTGTATTACATCCAAGTAAGATATTAATGTAGTCATCTTTTACCGGATACTCATGTTGCCCGTCCAAAATTTCCGTCATAACATGAGCAATTAATTTTATATTATGAAAGATGCGAACAGTTTACGGTCTATATACATAAATGAATTCTTGATTAATTTCGTTTTTGAATCAAAGCGTGAAAAATCTTGAAACCACACGCGTGCTCTGTTTTAATGTGGATGATTATTCTACTAATCGTAACAAGAAAATCTACATTACCACAAATCAAACTAATATGAAATTTAGATATGGTACGACACGCTAAAATCGAGTTTAGAAGCGCTAATGAAGTTGTTTAGTCATTAGCGATCTAAAAAAGGCAAGAAAATTATGTATATTAATAAATACCTTATAATTTTGCAAGTTTTGTTAAGTGGGTTTAGTTTTATGTATTTTTGGCAAATTTTACAAAACCGGGTCTTTTCAATTGGTTTTTGATTACTTATACAAACGCGAACTAAAATTTTCCAAATCAAGCCAAATAATTTAAACTTAAACTTATGCATTGTAGTTTTCTTCATTTTTTCACAGTTCATTTCTTAATACTTTCTTAGCTTCGTTAGTACATTTTTTGCTATTTTCTCTGGCTGACGAAGTAGTGCTGAGCTGTAAAAACTATTAAGGTATCAGAACTCAGAATAACACAATAAATTTGTCTCTAATTCGAGACTTGTACAACGTGAAAGGCTTAAATTAACCAAAATTTTACCGGTTTCAAAAAAATGCAAGTCAAAATTTAAAAAAATCCTTATTGACCAAACGTGCTGGTCATTTGGTTTAGCATTACATTTGTTTAAAAGTCTAAACCAAAAGTTATTTTGTTTAAATTTAAGTAGTTTCCTGTAAAATTGTAGAAACATTTATGCCACACTTATTTCTAGCCTGCCATAACGCAATGCTGCGCAATTAAAAAACATCGTAAACTTCTTAATTAAGTCGTAAGAGAAAATTAAACTTAATTTCCCTACGCATTTGTAACTTTATTAGAAAAATTTTTGACACATACAATTAAACAAACACGTTAAATTAATTTAAATAAAGATGACGTTGTAGTAAAAGTTTAATATACTTGATAAGATGTCCCCCTTATATCTTAAATGTTAAATGTTCGGATAAGAAAACTTTCACAACGCTGAATATATCTGAGATAAGTTTCAACATAAAGTGAAAAATAAAAACATCAATCAGTACTAACTATGTCACGCTTCGTTGTGCTTTTATTAATTAAAGTAATTTGTGTTGAAAACATGATATAATTTAATTAATAAAACAATAAAATAAAGAAATCTGTTGTTAGGAAATTGTTTTTATCGTTGTATAGCATCTCCTGTAAACATAACTCTTTATCTGAGAAAAAAATTGCACAAGAAATGTTTACTTCTGGGCGAAGAAAGTAAAGAAAATTTTCCTGAAATTTTTGAGTGCAGCAATTCGTCAAAATTTAAGAAAATTGCAAAATTTTGTAAAAATTAAGTTAAACGTAAAATGTTGACTGCAGGACAAAACTGCAAATTTGTTCTGCAGATCTTTAAAATTTACAAGACCGCAAGATTTTCTCTGCAATCTTTTCCAAAAATAAACAAAACTGCAAAAAGTTTGCTTCATTAAATTACTAAAAATAAAGAAAACTGCAAAGTTTGATTGCAAATCTGTACTTTTAAAAATTACAAGACTGCAAAATTTTCTCCGCAATCTTTTCCAAAACTCAACAAAACTGCAAAATGTTTACTTCATTAATTTACTAAAAATAAAGAAAACTGCAAAGTTTGATTGCAAATCTGTACTTAAAAAAATTACAAGACTGCAAAATTTTCCCCGCAATCTTTTCCAAAAATAAACAAAACTGCAAAATGTTTACTTCATTAATTTACTAAAAATAAAGAAAACTGCAAAGTTTTATTGCAAATCTGTACTTATAAAAATTACAAGACTGCAAAATTTTCCCCGCAATCTTTTCCAAAAAATAAACAAAATTGCAAAATATTTACTTCATAAATTTACTAAAAATAAAGAAAACTGCAAAGCTTGATTGCAAATCTGTACTTATAAAAAATACAAGACTGCAAAATTTTCTCTGTAATCTTTTCAAAAAATAAACAAAATTGCAAAATGTTTATCCTATAAATTTATTAAAAATAAAGAAAACTGCAAAGTTTGATTGCAGAAACAAAATGCAAAATTTTGACTGCAAAATTTTAGTAAAAATAAACAGAACTGCATTTTTTGTCTGCAGTACTTCTTTGTAAATAATAACATTGCAAAATTCTACTGAAGAATTTACCAAATTTAAAAAAACTGCAAAGTTTTAGTACAGAACTGTACAGCAAACAAATTAAACTGCAAAATTACGACCGTAGAACTTAACCAAATATTAAAAAACTGCAAAGTTTTGACTGTAGGATTTTATAAAAATAAACAACGCAAGTTGCTTACTTAATTTCCATATACTGCATTTTTAGTGGGTAGATTTATTGAGCGAACATTTCATCTTTTTCTAAAAACACAAACAAAAATGTCTTCCATAGATAGTATCAGAATGTACCCACATTTATCGATAAATATAATACTCGTATAAAATAAATACAACATCTTCTCGTGAATTCTCTTATCATGTTGATATCTTACTTTAGCTAGCTGTCTCTAATTTCCTCGTGTTCTCGTTAAGCAATTGCAAATATTATTATCTTTTTATTATTTCTTGAAACTCTAACGAGTATACCGAAAGCTTATTGTATTGAATAATTTTCCTATGAAATTATTATTTATGTTATTGAAATGTAATTATTAAACGTACAGTTATAGATAAGACATTTAGATTTCTTTTAAATGTTATTGGATTCTTGATCGAATATAAAGGCGGATGCAAAAATCGGGGCTAAGGATGAACAAATTTTATGTGATTAGAAAAACTATTTTTGTCCCTTTTCTCTAATGATTCAAGGAAAAGCGCGAATTTTTGGAACACAATTTAATTTCGATTTGCATTTTCCAGACTTGAACATTCCATATTTGAATGTTCCAGATATTAATGGCTACCTTTTAAACCAAAACCCACAAAGCAACGATTGTTATCTGGATATCAATTAAGTTTCAAGCAAATATTTAACAAATATTAATCACCCCGAGCCTTACGTTAGGCAATGGTTAATCACTAATTCATGAAGCTTTTAAAACATGCAAGTATCAAAACGGAACACGCCCCAAAATCACCAATTCAGTTCCTGTTCAAAAACGTTTATCGTTGAATTTATTATCGCCTTTGTAAATTGAATTTCTGCGCTGAATTTAAAATGTACTTGATTTTTGCCAATTAAAACTGCATTATAATATCGGTTAGACCTAAATTGATGGATGTTATGGATGTACGGAGTAAATGCACCCTATTCAATATTATAATAGAATTATTTACAGCACATTACGGGTACTATAAGTATTTCAATACGCGAGGTATATAGGTAATTGCTTTAATAAGCTTGTATTATGCAAACAAGAGCTGTACGCCTTGAATAATTATGTTCTTCGACTTTGAAATAAATGTCGAGAGGGGTGTTTGCGACTTAATAACTTTCCGTTCGACCGCATCACATGCTGGTTCGCAGGCCTTCGCCGGATCATCCCCTCGTGGGCTGATGTTACAGTCAATATGTGTAACAATCTGTACCACCCCGTCTTTTGTACGGCGCCTGCATCTCACAAAGGCTTATAATACATCATGTAGATTGGATTGGATAGTCATTCGCACACCGCATCATCAATTCAAGCTAAATGGGGCGATGAATGTTTCATTATAAAATCGGGGGGTAACAAAGAAATTGTAGTGAGAATTCTGCAGGTGAGATACAGGGAATTGCACAAAGAGATGTAAATTTTGTTAGACAGCTATGAAAGCTTAATACGGCATGTGACTTTTTTTAGATTGCTTTTTTTTTGTAATTTGTGGAGCGGGCGCCACTTGTAATGTAATTTTTTGATAATACATACAGGGTCGGTGTAAGGTAAACCCTTTTTCTACGACCACTAATGTAAATGACTCTAACCGTACAGCCTGCATGCTTAGTAAGTGGATCCTTACGCACGGTAAGCAAAAAACACGGTTAAAAAAAAAGATCAAAGCAGACACACTCCCTGCATGCCTAGTAAGTGAGTTATAACGCACGGTAAGCAAAACGCACACTTGTCTAGAATGTCAAAGTAGGCTTACGTCAAAATTGACAACGTAATTACATGTGCATGTTAGCCAAAAAGCCGTTAAAATCGTAGGTATTATGTGATCGTAGAAAAAGTAAGCTCCATAACACGAGTTGTAAAGCAATGTTTCGTAGAAATACGCACTCGCCGCTACGCGGCTCTGTGCGCAACTTTTCCACTCGTGCTTCTTACAACTCTTGTTATGTAATATACTATTAGTTTTTTTTTTTAAATGTAATGCTTGCCCATTTTTATCCAAAACATTCTCTTTAAACAACTTTTAAAATTTTAACATTGAAATTACTATGTTGCGTGATCCAATTCTACACCCTTTATTATATATTAACAAACTTGGTGCTAATTACCGCCATTCGTGGAAAAATTTGACAATAACTCCAAAAAGACTTGATAAAAGTAAAAAACACTTTCTTCATGAATAAAATTTGGGTTGAAGAGATGAAATTAATAAATAGATTCATTTATTCCAAGCATTTTTTCTTATCTTTTCTCAAAATGGCAAAGATTCCATTAACAAATACAAAAATTTATGAAAACAACGTTATTACAATCAAAAATAGAAGAAATGTATGTGTTTTTAAACAATGAGTAACTATTTGTTATGTTTAAAAATATTAAGTTAAACAGGTAATGAATGTTAATAATATTCAACTATGTAACTAAATTTTGAATAATTTTTCAACTTTTATTGTTAAACAGTTATTCATTATCATTATGAACAAATTTAATTAAAAATAACTTTTGGTTTGAAAAATCTCCTATAGAAATGCTACATCCCTTTGAAGATGCTACTGACAAAAAAGGGAGTGTTTTGAAGCTGGCCTAATATTTCTTCATTTGATCTCCTTTAACCCTTAGGAAGTTTTAGAGGGCCATTTCGTTAAATTTCGGAATTATGAATACGTACTTTTGAAATTTGCGGCTTCTTTAAGTAATAATTTTTACAAACTTGTTATCAAAACACGTTTTTTTTCAATTTTGATATCTTTAACATGTATTTTATAATTTTGGGTTCTTCAACACATATTTCTTTAATATTTCGCAATTCAGCACATATTCTTTTATATTGTGGGTCCTTATTACTGGCAAAGTCCCATGCAGTTATTATTATTACCAAAACATTGTTAAGATTATATTTGCTATTTCGTTATGTGTATTGATTGGAATGTGTTATGGAAATCAAAGACTGGGTTACTAATAGTAAAGACTTAAGAACATGTAGTTATGCTATTTGGTTCACATGTACAAGCATATGCAGCCGGTGAAGATTAAAGCAGTAAACTCTTTATGCTTGCTACTATGCTTGTTGCAGGCCATTAATTATTGAACGGTTTAAAATTAATCCGAAAGAATGACCTTTATCGGTGTATATATGTTCCAAAATTATTTATTAGAGAGGTTTTTAAAGTGCCCGGTGGAATTGCACGTTGACTTTTACGTCATGAATTTTATCAATGAAAACCTCACGATCTTTAGCAGTAACATAAAAGTTTGTAGATATTCCAGTATTGTCTTGATTTTTATCTCTCTGTGATCATTAAGGTATAACAAATAAATGCAACAAACGTTTAAATTCATACAGCGAATGAACTGATCATTACGAAGCAAAAGCTTTCGATAATTCCGTTCTTAATATTCTAATTTATCAATCAATTTAATAATAGCCACACACACGATATGGTTACATGAACTTTCCAATGTTAGAAACTGATAAAACGAGAACCAGACGAGTGGAATAGTAATTAAGATTTAATCTTTCTAATGCAAACGTTTAGTGTGTATTTTTCTGTTAAATTACAATTAAACGGTGGTTAGAGACGACACTTAATTCATATGCAAATTTCCTTTTTGTTTATCACTCGTCATGTGACATCGAAACTAGGGTTAAATTATTTATTCATAATAAGTAATTTACCATTTTTTTAAAGAGAAAAAATTGGTATACCTGTATACAGACACCGGAAAACTATAGCTCAATTATTTAAAAAAATGTATCTCCTTGTTAGGTTTTGATTGAATGACATTGGATTAACACGCAGTTACTAAAGCGTAATTTTTCCCTATAAAATTCTATTTATGGAGCTTCTTAACCGTACATGCTCCTAGACAAGATAAATCGAAGCTATGCAATCATTACTGAAGCATGAGTTATGTAATTGTCTTGTTCTAAGGCTGTATGCTTTTTCTGCAATAGAAGAAAACATCTAAAGTAAATCTCTACACCGTAATTACTGCACAATGAAACATACATAAGCACTTAAATTACATCTTTAAGCAGTTCTTGTTAAGAAAATTCAAGATTATTACCAAACGTCATCGATAAATAGCTACCTAGCGCAAATGTTGTCGCACGCTATTCTAAAAGGAAAATCTTTTGCAAGGTCAATGAGTATTATAACGCGAGCTGTGTTGGTCAAATCGTTAAAACAGTCGAGAAAATGTTATTTTTCTTGCGCCCCCACTTAATCTCACGCATCAACAAGAATATACAGACATCAATTTAATCAAAGCGGTTGTGAATATCGTGTTTTTCGGTTTTTACCTCTGTTCCTGTCGGTAAATAATGGATCGAGTAGGCCTAGCAATCTTGATATATATCAAAATCGGATTGGCCCGAGATATCTCGGAAAAGTTTCCCTCATAAATTGCATACGTCTTGTGTTTTATTTCTGTACATTAGTGGAATGAAAAAAGAGGAAGTATTTAACATTCGATGTGTTGTTTATTTCTTTTTCGATTCTAATTCTTGGGTGGTTTCACAGATTCGCGCTACTTCGCGAGTTGGATTTTTTTAAAAATACAGTGAAGCCTTACAACAATAATTTGTTTGAACTCCATTTTCATAGGTTATCCTGCCATTTTGTCTTGGTATGCCCATGGACTCTACCTCTTCCTTAGTTTAGGTACAATTGAAAATTAGTTCAGTACAAAAGCGATGTATAAGAACTATTTTTGGTATAAACTACCGAGATCAGTGTAAAGACACTTTTCGTGACAAAGAAATACGGTCTATTCATTCTCGAAGCCATCCTTTTCGTAAGAAATAATTTTGATCTGTTCGAAGTGAATATAAGAAACCATGCAGCCAATACCCGACATGAAAAAAATCTAAAGCCCGATTGCTTCAAATATACCTATCTTCAAAAAAATGTTGCCTCTATAATTATTGCTATATATAACAAATTTAACACATCACCTGAGAGTATAAAAAATCTACCCACACCCGACTTGAAAAAAGATTAAGAAATGTTCTGATTTCGAAAGCTTACTATGGAGTTGGTGAATACTTTAATAATGCTTACTTTAAAAACTCTTTTAAGTAAACATAATTTTTCGTGTATGTATGCGTATATATGTGTATTATCATTATTGTGACATGTTTTACGCCTTTTTGGATATTCAGAACAAATAAAGACTACTACTACTACTATTTGGTATGTATGCATTCTTTTAAGATGTTATTATAAAGTTTTTGTGTATTTTGAGATGGTTTCTTTTGCACTATAAATTTTTAGCTCGTTACTTATGTCTTAGTTTCAATATATTTTTTAATTTTCGAAATATTGCCAAAAACCGATTTTTGGCAATTTTCAAAAATGTTAAATATCTCGCTTAAACGAAAAGATAGAGAAAAACTTTAAAATAATTTTTGGCATGGTGTTTTGTCCTTAATAAGATAGCGATATTCATTTTTTTTTTACTCATACAAATATTGATATATTAGACCTAACTTTCCTATTTTAAATGGAAACCATAGTTGGCTTTGACATTAATCGAAAGCTTATTTTTTGTGCTTTTTAAAATTATACAATCTGCTTATGGTTGCCATTTAAAATAAGAAAGTTAGGTGTAATATATCAATATTCGTATTCTCCTCATGTTTCTTCCTCACGGTCCATATTTCGCTTTCACATAAGAAAACAGAAGATGCGTCTACTTTAAACAACTTTAACTTTGTGCTTGTCCTTGTTTTTCCTTTAAAACTTTTATTAATTGTACCGCATATCATTTGGTATTTGTGCAGTTTGTTATTTATGTCTTGTTCTCGGTCATAATTTATATCATTTCCTAAATAAGTAAAATGACTGATGTTCTTAATGTTTTGTTATTGATGACAACTTTTGTACTTATCGGTTCTACTCCGTAAAAGGCAATCACTTTTGCCGTAGATATTTTCATATTATATTCTTTGCAAATTTTCTGTTATGTGAAAGAGAATTTTCACTGTTTTGAACAATAAACAAGTCATCCGCAAAAAGGATTGTGTAAAGATGTGTAGTTTGAGATGTTCGCACTCCAGGGTGTAATAATTCCTTCCATGTTTTCTATAAGTCGTCGATATACAGGGTGATTGAAATTCGAGTTTAAGCATGGGAATCTCGCTTATTATAATAAGGAGATTTTGGTTTTAAATTTGGCAAAGTTGCTAAATTTTGTGTTCATTAATAATCCAAAGAAAAATTGGAAACATCTCAAACGGTATCCGAGAAAATAAGGAAAAACTGGAAAATACGATTTTTGAAAATCGCCTATAACTCCTTTGGAGTATGAAATATTTTAAATGTGTAAAAACATTGCCAAAGCAACTTTTTAAGCAGAATCGGATGGTGGTCACAAATTTTTCCTAAATCGATTCGTTTTTGTTTTATGATAACCAACTTTAGTTTTTCTTATGGGCGCAATTTTTGCTATTTACATAATCAAATAGCATTTATTTTTCTGAATCCGTGGTATTTTATTCTTTATTCGTTGTCAAAATATAAAAAAAGGTTTTAAACAATAACCATTATGAATTAGGTCGTTGTAGTTTATGTTGTTTCCATGACAACCAATCAACAAACTAAAAGTTTTGAAAGTCCTTTACTTGTCATCGTAATAGATTCGTAAAAATGAACTTTAATGAGGAAGAAAAACGCGATATGAGGCGAATTTTTATACCGTTCTTTTAAGTTTTGTTATACTTTATCACACATGCTTTATATAAAAATTATTTAAAATTCTGTTTAATGTAGTGTTTTTTTTTCCAGATATGTTTGTAATAAAAATGTTTTTTTTAATTGTCATCCGAAACCTTTCTGCCATATTTTTGGCAAAAGCTCCATATTTCCCTAAGTTTCTGTCCAACGTACAAAAATATGTGTACGAGGGGTTGTCTTCTTTCTGGATATGTTTCTGCATATCGTTGACTTGACAATATAGAATTCCCATTCAATGAATAAAAAATTCGCAGCATATCGCGTTTTTCTTCGTTATTAAAGTTCATTTTTACAAATTTATTAACGTGACAAGTAATAGACTTTCAAATCTTTTAGTTTGTTGATTGGTTGTCATGGAAACAACATAAACTACAACGACCGGCCTACTTGATTTATAATGGTAATTGTTTAAAACCCTTGTTTTTTAAATTTCACAACGAATAAAGATATAAAATACCATGTGTAATACATTAATGAGTTAAGAAAAATAAATGCTGTTTGATTATGTAAATAGCAAAAATTGCGCCCACAAGAAAAACTAAAGTTGGTTATCATAAATCAAAGACGAATCGATCTAGGAAAAATTTGTGACCCCCATTCGATTCGGCTTAAAAAGTTGCTTCGTCAATGTTTGTACACATTCAAAACATTTCAAACTCCAAAGGAGTTATAGACGATTTTCAAAAATCGTATTTTCCTGTTTTTCCTAATTTTCTCGGATAACGTTTGAGATATTTTCTATTTCTCTTTGGAATTTTATTGAGCACGACATTTGGCAACTTTGTTCCACTTTGGTCCAGTTATTATAATAAGCGAGATCCCCATGCTTAAATTCGAATCTCAATCACCCTGCATACAACATATTAAAACATGTGGTTCATAAGACCCACCATTTATCTGTGAAAACCTCCTCTGGAACTCTAAAACTGCCTTTTATCGCTATTCCTGTTCAAGTATACAAACTTGGTGACGTAAAAACAGTTCCACTGACGCAAACATCATAATTTTCAATCGCATTATCCAGTACTAACCTTTCAAAACCCATTCAGCATTTCCAAGTGCTACAAAACAGAATTATTTAAATTTTTGAACCGTTTCAAGGGCTCACCACGGTACATTACGTAATGTTTACGAAAGAACGAGCGACGCCATTCACAAAATGCGAATGTAATGTGATGCTGACCGTATTAGTCAACAATAAAATATCTTGGAGCGCCTTCTAAACAAATAAAAAACGTGCAAAAATTATTTATTACTGTTCCACAAGATGAACCATAAATGGCCAACCATTATCCCGCGTGTGTTTGACCAAGGTTAAAAAAAAATAATGCCTGTTGTGTTGAGTTGTAGCAGACGAGGCCTGACGCGAAACCCTATACAGCGTGGCTAATCTAATCAAGCTATTATTTTGTTTAAACCGAAGGAGAAAGTTTTGAAGAATCTCTGAAATCATCATTGCTGGAGAGATCTTTAAATCATGCTAATGTCGTTATTCGGGTGCAGATACAAATCGTACACTTACCATTAACGATAGCTTAATACTAGCTTCGGAAATTTTGAGAGTAATCTAATGCGGTAAATTTAAATACATTTAATTTACATTAGGGAAACACTGAATGGGTTGTACATAATCGATAAAACTCCTCGCCATTAGGAGTTTTCTAAGCAAGATTATACGGAGAAAAGTGAAATTAAATTGCAATTCATATCAAATTTGTGTGTACAAGCAATCATCGTTTGCAAATGCAACGTTTTCTATCGATTTTAACATGGATATCGGTTTACATGGCAAATAAATTCGTTTCGGCGACTCGAGAAGCCGTTTCGAATATTTATTTCAAATCTACAGGAGCTATTTTAGTTCGGGAATGGGCAGTAAACGTCTTTCATAAAACTTGAAGGTCAAATCGGGGCTTTTAATGTTTGAATTACTTCTTTAGTACGAAGGAAATGGTCGATCTCTTGCCCGATAACGCTATAGCTTTCTTAGAACTATAACCGCAGACGAATGCGTCGTGCTATCGATCGGAATTATGTTAAATTTTGTGGACCGTGGTTTTATCTCGTTTTTAAAGTTATTATGCTTTTGTTTACGAAGCTGTAAAAGATTTTCTTAGCGCCTTGCGGTACTAGTTTCAAGCTTCTTATAATGTTAAAACTCATGTCAGGTCAGATCAGCTTAGCTTAGATAGGGTTTAGAACTAAACTGTTAGCACATTTGTGTTTTTGCAAGTTGCTTGACAAAATGTTAGCTAGAACCACAAACATTTTTACAATAATAAGTCCAGAAATGTCCATAAAGTAAAGAAAAATCTATTTACAAGTGTAAATTGTACGAAATTGTACAGTAAATTTCCTTCATCTGTCAAATTTGCGTTTTCCACCAATCACTAATCTTAAATCTTCTAGAGACTACTAACAGGAGCAATATTACACGGTAATAATTTTACATTATCCTGTCAGATGTTGGTTCTCCTGCCAAATTTGCGTTTTCGACCAATAACAAACTCCAGATTTCCTAGAAATGACCAATAAACATAATCATACACTGATAATATCCTTTTCGCAATTAACAGATTTTCGTGCGTTTATTGGTCGTTTCTAAGAAATCTGAGTTTGTGATTGGTCGAAAATATAAATTTGGAGAGGAAATTAAATATTTTGGTCTTGATAATTTTTTGACGAATTTCGGCGACTAGTAGCGTTACTTTAATATGGATTAAACCACACCCCTGACGCACCACTTTGACAGTACTTGTAAAATTTGACATAAAATACATTTAATTTGACAGGTAGGTTAGGTGAAGGAAATTTTTTGACAAAATATAACTCGTCATTGCAAATAATCTATAATTTTTGAAAATTCTTCACTCATGAAAGTTGAATCAGAAAAAATCACTCGTGTTTTTTTTTAGCTCAAGTTGCGTTCGGGCATATTTACCAAAACTTATCAATAATTTTTAATGCATTAGTTATTGTTACTACTGAAAATACGGGGTTTCCTTTGCATTTTAGCAGGTTTGCGAAAATGTTTTAAATTTAAAGTAAAATTTAACGAATAAACAAAATAAAATATAAAATTTCAGTAGTTAATTGCAAAATTCTGTAGCTTAGGAGTTTCAGTAAATATTGAAAGCGCAATAGACACATTATAAGTCCTGTGACTAAGTTAAATTTGCGCAAGAAGTCTGTGAAAAATGGCAAAAGAGCCCCACTCAGTTTTTTTTTGGCGAAAATATAATACTGTATTTTTGTTCACTCGAAGATTTTGCGAAATGACTTAATAATATTTTATTACCGGTTTTATTTGCTAATTACATTGAAAACTAGTTGGCGTATATTATATTTAGCTGCAGCTATAGCTTCTGCATTACATTCTTTGAAGTATCGTTTCATGACATGTTTTACAACCATATACACGCGATATCTGAGCCGGGTTTAATGTGTCTGTCTGATGTTAGTTTTTAATGCGAAGTATGAGAGACAGTGAGTGATAAAACTTAAAGATTTTTCGGAGTTTTGAAATGGTTTTAAGGATAAGCATTTAACAAGTCGACGGTAATAATTTCTAGAGTTTAAATCTTGCATGATAGTTAGAATAATTCGGTTATTTTAGTACAGGCTGTGCATGGCAACTTTTTTGATGATCGTTGTAAAATGAGTCTGATGTCAATAATTTTGCTGGTATAAACATTCTGCTGCAGTAGCATTGTTGCTGCATTCACCGTACACAAATATCAATTGAAGTTTTTCCGATTTGTAAAAAAATCGTACTTATAAAGTTGGTGTACTTGAACAAATTTTTGGTGTAAGTAACATCTCAAGTTTTGTGTTAATGTGACATTTTGTCCCCTTGCTATTATGATAAATTTCTGAAAGTATAACACCCAACAATAGATAAATTACTAATGGCAAAGAACATACAGCGCCATTCAAAAAGTTTGCAACAAATGGAGAAAAAAAATTATTGATTTCTCAGAAAATTTTATTCCCGATAAAAGTTGGTACATGGTTTAAAACTAATTTTGAGATGAAAAAAGTTCAATAAAAAGTCATAAGACACTAGATTTTAACGATTTTTGAAATATTCGCAAGAGTAAAGTGCCCTTATTTTAAGAGATACAAAAACATTTTATGGGAAAAAGTAATTAGAATCTAAAAATAAGGCCAGATATTATTTTTGACGGTCAAATTCCAATTGTTTTTTTAAAAGAAATTTGACATTCAAAAAGTCTGCAACAAATGGAAAAAATGTATTAATCGATTTTTCAGAAAACTTCATGTTACATGTTCTTAACGTAATTCAAAATTGATATAGTAGCCCTAAAGCAAAAACTAAACTGAATTCAAGGTGTATCTGTCAATCTAATTTGTAAGCATTAAAGCATATAATTAATTATTAATTGTGGCAGATAAATAACTTTAGTTGAAAAAGCTGAACTTGTATCTATTAATTTGTGGTGACTATTACAAAACATCTAGAGAAGCTGTATTAATTTTTAATGAAAGACATCCCGACAAAACTGTTTCATTTAGTACAGTTGCAAGATTATTGATACAGCCTAAGAGTGCGTACACACGTATGTAATATGTAATGTAATGTAACGTGTAATGTAAGGCAAATTCGTCGTTTTACGTCACTGCGAGCGTTGCATGTAATACAAAAACAACAGGATTCGCATCGTGCTCCAAACAATTCGCATTACATTACACGTTACATTACATTACATATTACATACGTGTTTACGCACCCTAAGAAGACTGGATCATTGGAAAAACAATACAAAAAGGAACACTCCAAATGGGTTATTAATGAAAATAATTCTTTAAATGTATAATAAACAGTGATAGAAGAACCAAAAGCATTCATTAAAACAGAAGCGATGAACAACAATTTATCTTTATCCTCAGTTCAAAGAATTTTAAAACACAACAAATACCATCCTTATAAACCACAATTCATAAACAAACTTTAAGACCGAGATTAAGATTTACGATTTGAAGTTTGTTGTTGGTTTCATAGAGAAGTGGAGGATAATAACCAATTTTTAAAACATATTTTATTCTCTGATAAAGCAACATTTCACATCAATTTTCTTTTAAAATTTTTTTGAATATCTTAAAATAAGGGCACTTGCGAATATTTCAAAAATTGCTAAAATCTAGTGTCCTATGACTTTCTATCGAATTTTTTTCATCTTAAAATTAGTTTTAGACGTACTAACTTTAATCAAGAATATAATTTTCTGAGAAATCAATAATATTTTTTTAAGTTTGTTGTAGACTTTGAATGTTAAAATTTCTTTAAAAATAAAAATTGACTTGACCGTCAAAAATTAAATCTGGCCTTATTTTTAGATTTTAAATAACTTTTTCTTATAAATTGTTCGTGTATCTCTTAAAATAAGGGCACTTTACTCATGCGAATATTTCAAAAATTGCGAAAATCTAGTGTCCTAAAGTTAAATTTTGCTTAATTTTTGGATTCTAAATAACTTTTTCTTATAATTTTTTTTAAAAGATATTTTAACAATCAAAAAATCTGCAACAAATGGAAATTTTTCTATTATTGATTTTTTAGAAAACTTCATGTTACACTTGTGAGTAAATATTTAAATCGAAAATTCTCAACGTAATTCAAAATTGATATGATAGGCCTAAAAAAATAGTTAAAATCTAGTGTCCTATGACTTTTTATCGAATTTTTTTTAAATCCTAAAATTAGTTTTAGACCATGCACCAACTTTATTAAAAAAACAAAAATCTGAGAAATAAATAATATTTTTTTGCCTTTGTTGCAGACTTTTTGAATGACGCTGTAGATAAATTCTATCGATATTAGTAACAAGTCAGTCAATTAGACATTTGTCTCGGTTATCTAATAGCTTAAGGCAGTGGTTTCCAACCTTTTTGTACCTCCGCCCCCCCTTTTTCATATTTTTTTTTGTGCCCCCCTCACTTTTCGTAACAATCTAATTTCATAAATACTGTGCTGATAAATAAGAATTATTTAATGGACTACAAAACAATCCACCATATTCTGTATAAAGAAAGTTCTTTTTGTTTGTTTGTATTCAAAAATGATATTTTGGTAACAGCTGCGCGCCCCCCTTGCAATAGTCTCGCGCCCCCCTGGGGGGGGGGGCGCGCCTCACAGGTTGGAAACCACTGGCTTAACACTAGAACCGCCGCAGCGGTCAATTTGACCGTTCGCGTTCTTTAAATTGAGCTGGTTCGGTTATTCTTTTAAGTACAACTATGCGCTTTCATGAATTTTCCTAACTTCTTTTTATCTTATAATGCATCAAGTTTCAAAATTTAAAAAAAATTATTTGTATGAAAATTCTAATTCTATACCTTAAACCGCCAAATACGGTCAATTTGACCGTTGTTAAAAATGTTTACATTTCACACAATCTTTCATTGTTTTATTGTTTTAGTAAATTTTGTTATGGTTATCAATAAATACTTGTTTTATATTTCATGATTTTGCAAGTTATATATCTGCAAGCTTGACTTTTTTAGCGGTATATTGTTATACATAATGCATATATTGATCTGCTATGTGTATAGTATATAGTACCTATACAGACTCACAATTTTTGTTGTGCTAGTGCTAGTGCATTGACAAAATGTGTTCATCTCATGGCCTCACAGGAGGCAGCGCTAAAATATTTAGAAGAATTAGAAAAGTTACCAGAAAATGAATCTGGAGGAGAAAGTGAAGAAGATGATGATACACTTGTAGATGGTAAAAACGATGAATTAATTACTAAAAATTTTAGTAGGGAATCTAGTAGCAGTAAAGTTAATGTAATTACTAATCCAAATACATCAAATGTACCGGAAGGCAACGTTACCCAATATCGTATGCGAAAAAACTTTGTCACTCTACTAGTCGGAAGTAATCAAACTTCAAAAGCTGTACGTTTGGGAGGTTATAGCACCAAACAGCCCTTTCTCTGGACATGCACTTACGATAAATATAATTCGTGATAACCCTGCACCAACTCTTTATGCAAATAAGTTGGCTGAAAATGACAATAGTTGGCACCATCAAAAGGACACGAAAAAAATTCCAATATCTTTGCAAAAACAATAAAATGCAATTATTATATTCTACTAAAATAATGAAACTGGAACATAGTACACTGAAAATATATCAAGCAAACGATTTTGAGTACCCTTCATACAACTATAACAGTAAATCAAGAAAAGAAGAAAAAACCTGACACAAATATATTTTACAATGAGACAAAGTGTGGCGTTGATATTTTAGATCAAACGGCAAAAAATATCCCATAAATGCAGATTCACGAAGATGGCCTGTTCACAATTTCCACAATATCTTAGACCTAGCATTAATTAATGCATGGGTTATTTATAAGAAAGTGACAGGTCAAAATACGACAAGAAGAGATATTATATTACATATAGCTGAAGAACTTGGAAGAGAATATAGAGATTTGCAAAAAAGTGCTACTTACTCCAAGATGCCAGTAAAGGCCAACCCAAAGCTTTCAAAAGACACCAGTGCCAAATTAAACAATATAACTCAAACAAAACTGCAAATGTTTATGATTTGTCTAAAAAAATATGTCTGCGGAAAATGTGCTGGAAGTGTAAAAACAACTGTAACTTGTTTAAATTGTGCTAATTAATATTTATCCTAAAATATTTATTTTAAGTACTTACACTTGGCGAAATATTATTATACTATTTAATTATGCTTTATTTGTGTTATTAAACGTTATAAAATTTTACAAACAGTAAGAAGGCTTAATTTAAACACAGCGGTCAAAATGACCGGTACCGGCGGTTGAAGGTAGTAACATTTTCTGGCGGTTCTAGTGTTAAGGCTTAAGCAATTTCTTTAGGTTTGTAGTTGCGTAGATCTTCATGTTCTTAAAAAACGTGATAGCAAACTGATGTAGCACGAGTTGGTTCTGAAAATGTTCAGCCCATAGCGTGCCAGCAGCGTACAAAGAGAGTTTCCTTCCATTTTTCATGGAATCATTACATTTCCAAAGCCCGTGCCTCTAATTAACGGACGCTGGCTGGCCGGGAGTGGCTGGCGAGCAGCCGAGAGCAGAGCAACAATAATCACATCCACGGTGGCCCGAGTGTTACCATGGTTATCTCGAACTACACACAACCACCAGGTGAGGGTGGGTGTTGGGGATGTTTATTGGCTTACGGGGACCAACGGACGGGGATATTTTCAGATAATAAACGTTATCTTCTTCGATCGGTGCACACAGCTTGCCGTTTTAACAATTATTAAATTACCGAATCAGCGAATTTTACCTGTCACGTCATTTCAACGGAAACATGTACTGAAGTGGGCGTTATCCGGTTTAACATGTAAATTACTTACAAAATTTCTCGAGCAAATGAAAATGTACTAATCGCTTAATTTGTTTTTGTGAACGACTCGACGCAATTTTCAATTTTTTTAAACGAAAACAAGCGAATATAATAATGTTAACGATATTTTTATGCAAAAAGCAAGTTTATTACATTGTTGTTAACAAATTTAGTACACACATGTTTTTTAATGTAAAAAACTCAAAGTTGTATGAGTAGGGGAAAGCTTGTTCTAAAACGAAATAATCTTCACAAAAGAAGTTTGATAAACCATATACAGTGTGTCTAAAAGGTATGGAATATGCTATATATCTCTACGGAAAAAAATTTGAATAAAAGTAGTTTGGTACTTAGTTTTCCACCATGACAAAATTTAAATTATTTTTTTCGAATAACAAACGCGCAATGAAAAACAATTGAATTTTTTTGAATAACAAGATACCCCTATCCTATATTATACTCATTTGATAAAGGATTTGTTCTCTTTTCAATCATGCAAAACTTTAGTACTCTTACTTAAGCAACCTTTTGAGAAAATCGCAAAAAATACTCTCAAATTATTTTAATTGTTTAGTATTTATTTCTAACAAAAACATCATGAGAACTAAAATTTTTTGACGAAATCTACAATAAGTGGTCAAACTGTGAACCATTTACAGCTTGGCAATGATAAACGCGGTTTTTAAACCCGTTAAAAACATTCCAAACCATTTCAGGTGTAATAGACCTCATGTCTTCTCTAATACGATCTTTTAAATTTTCGATATTCTCCGGCCTCTTAGCATAAACTTCATTTTTAAGATGAACCCACATTGAAAAGAGAATAAAATTCTCTATCAAATGAGTATAATGTAGGCGTATATTGTCATTTAAAAAAATTCAATTGTTTTTCATTGCGCTTTTGTTATTCGAAAACAAAATTGTCTTATGGTGGAAAACTAAGTACCAAACAACTTTTATTTAAAACATTTTCCCCTAAAGTGGATATTTACTGAGATATATAGCATATTCCATACTTTTTGGACACACTGTATGTATTAACTACCTTATTGCTAATACTTGCAGGATACATAACGGTACAGATACATATCCTCTCTCTTCATTGCGCTGATTGGACCATAAGTAAATAATATAAACTGGATTGGACAATGCAAAGAGGCGCTTAAAAGTGAGGTTGAAAATTCAGTAAATAATATTTTTAAACGAAAGCTTTTCACATTTCATAATTTTTAAATCGTTCTGTTTTAAATATCAACTGAAGGTGACGTTTTGGAATCTATGTATAAAATTGTTGCAAAAATTGTAAACGTGCATCACTCAGAATATTTTGGTACTGCCTCATTTTTCCTTAAGAGTTTTCAACGCTAGAAAATCGTCAAATGCCTAACGAATTTTCCTTAAATTGGCTTGAAATAAAACACGCACTCAATAGAATTAAAATTATAGCAATACACGAATTAGGATTTTGTTAAGATAGCCGGAGATTTTCCAACACACTTGTAACATAAATAGGTTTAATAAAAAATAACTTATTTTATGATTTATCGGGAATTTTTTTGGTACAAAAACTCGACTAGTTTTTCAGTAGTTTTCTTAATTATTTAATATTGTAAAATAGTTAGGAAAGCCGGTACAGAAGGGATGAGAGTTTCAAAACTTAGTTACATTGAATTCAGAATAAATTTAATCAAATTTCGTTCACTTGATTTTTAAACTCATTTATTCTTTTAATATACATAAACATGCTTAATTCGTCTTTTTTTCGAAGGACCTTTTGTTGAAATACAGTACGAGTTTTAAAACTCTCGTCTCTTCATCTGATGCAGTCTGATGCTGGGGACTGCAACTGGCAAGGGAAGGAAATTCTCGAAATTGGAGTTTCATTACGATAAGAGATCCTTTGAAGAAGGAAAATGATTTACATTAATCTATAATATAATAATAAAATCTTTACTTCCTTTAACAAGAGTTGGTCAATAGAAATATAAATTTGTGAATTGTATGATTTACATCAATGTGTTTTTATGTAATGTAAACATTTACAAAAAAAAACTCTACAAGAAAATCGGAAAGTGCTTGCAATTTGGAAACACTGAAACAAAAGGTGCTGAAAAATGTTTAATGTGCAATCACCGAATGCCGGGTGATTAAAATTTTGGCAAATTTGTAGTAAGCACATGGTTTTGTAGATTAAGTTTAACATAACGCACGTTTTGGGACGCACAAATTTAGAATCGCTCTGTATATGAAAGTAACGAAACCCAAAAGTAATTTTAAAACAAAATCCTTTGCTTTTTTATCACTTCCAACGTCTTTCTCATTTCCATCTAAACTTTACATAGCTAGACGATCGGCTTATTCGAGAGAGCATGCAAAAGAAATTAAATCCAGACACGCCATTAATTAACGCTGGTTTGTTAAACTTAAATACTTAACAACTAATTTATTAGGCAGCTTTCTGTTTTAACTGCTCCGAATTGAAACTCCTCCGGACGCCGATGGGTACATCATTATCAAACAAGAAGTACAAGCTAAATGCTAATCGGGTTGAAAATATTTTTCGTGAAACTCGACCGTGCATGCATACATGAGCATTAATTTTTTAATGAGCTTTTAACTTTTTATTCTTTATTCGTGAGCTTAATGGCAATCGAGATTAATAAAAAGTCGGCCAATGAAAAGGGATGTGCTTTTGTTTTATGTATTTGCTAAGCCATTCAGGCGTTTTTGAGTGTGTTTGGAAGCGAGGAAAAATGTTTTCACGCGAGTTCTATCCGCACAAATTTATGTTCTTCTTTTTGATTGTAATCTATAAGTGTTAAGACATGAATATCGTTATCGGCTTCTAGGAAATTACCTGTTTTTAAGGGGTGTATACTTGCTTTTTACAATGAACAAGTGAATTACTATATTACCAACGAACACGATTTTTGTGGACAATGCTCCAGAAATGTATCTACAGACGTAGTCGAACGGGGGTAGTTTTTTTTTTGAGAAAACGATTTAGATTAATTGTTAAAACCTTCACAGAAAAACTGGGTCGATCATAATTTCAAAAGCAAATCCAATTTTGTGATTTTTGATCGGTTTTCCTGCGAACTTGCAGGAAAACTCCAGCGAACTCGCAGGAAAACTCCTGCGAACCCGCAGGAAAACTCCTGCAAACTCGCAGGAAAATTCCTGCTTCGCGTAGCGATAATCGAAGGGAACGCAACCAACTTTCAATTGTTCCAAATCTAGTGTTTTTTTTTGCGATTAAAATTGATTTTCGTCCAAAAATAAGGCCACGAAAGTACAAATTCCTTTTTGCGAAAATTTTAACAACCTATAACTGTGTGAAAATCTACTTTTATCGCGAAAATTTAACCAGATTGCGCGAACATTGCAACTGAAATGCAGTTTGAATTTCTCCAAATGAGATAAGTTTATTGAACAGATTCGAAATTATCTAGTGCAAACATTGCACTGTCAATACTAGTGTTAATCATGCAGCATTTACGAAATTTCAGATGATGGTGTTTGTCGAAGCTAAAAAAACCCGCACCAAGCCTTGACCCAATATGAAAATAGCAGGTACTCTTATAAAGATAAATATTATTAAGATAATTTGTTGTTTTTTCATGAACTAGCTTTCGACTTGTGTTAAATCGATAGGTTATGCAGGAAAAAAGGGTTACCGTATAAAGGCAAACGCGGTTCGAAAGCTAGTGATCTGTGGAAATAAACGAACAGGCGGAAAAACAATTGAACAGTCGGGCTAAAACAAATGAAAATTCGGGCAAACAAATGAAGAGTCGGGCGAACACATGAACAGTCGCGGAAACAAATGAAAAAAATGGTCGAAACAAAACGAAATCGATGTGTTGCTCTTTTGTTTTTCAATGTCGATTCGTCTCTTAAGGATGGTTAATAATGTTTTGGAATTTGTTTTTTGGAAATCGAAATTTTTGAATTTTTTGTAAGCTTCTTACCTTAGCACAACGGGGCACGTGTAATCCATCCCAGCGCCTTTCGATTTTAAAGTCCACTAATTTTAAACCAATTAACACTTAAAATATTTTAACCCAGGAAAACGACACTAAAAAATAATCGGCATGTGATAATTATGATTGATAACATGTATATTGTTTTATTGACGAGTCGGTATTTAAAGAACTTCACTTGTTTACAACGAAAGTCACAAAAACTTAAGATAAAAATTAAGAACAATACAGATCTGCTCTCCCAATACGCAGGGCGCAGAGTGACTTCAAAAAGATCAGGTCGCCTTGCATCAACCCGACGAAGAACTGTCTGCTGATTGGCTCTCGGTTAGTAGAAGGGATACAGGTGACTCAGGTGTTTAAAAGAGAGAGTAGATGTTGATTGTTGTGCGCTCGAGAAGGATCAAATTGGCTGTGTGTGAAATCTAAATCGCCGACTGATTGGCGTCTTTCAAATATTTTTCATGCGCTTTTGACTTTAGGAAAACAATGGGCTTTAAACAAATGAAGATATGTTCGATCTTCGGTGTATTGTCCTTCAGATTTTGATAATAATCGATGCTATTTAACAGAACAACCGCAGAATGCAACGCATTTTAATAATGAGCCGACTGCTAAAACCGCAACTTACAAAATTTTAGTCGTCTGTGTATAGTAAATCAGCAGATTAATTTTGCTTAATATGTTGTTAATTAAAACCGTGTTATTTTTTTTATATGTCGTGCTTGTGCAGGCAAAGGTTAATGGACGTGGATTCAATTTTAAAATTCAGCTAAAACAGGTGTCTGTTTTATATTTATTTGGCTTGTTTAAAAACAAATTTTCCACAAAAATATTTTTTTCCGTCAAGTTATTAACGATTTTAGAAATACGCCCGTTTTAAATTTTGTTTTGTCATCTAGCGCGCCATGAAACTTTTTTAAAACATAAAAGCATCACTGAATATGTCTCAGCAAGGGGAACAATTTGTCTAATTTAAATTTCTCTTACCGTTAACAAGAACTCAATAGTGGCCCTTCTAGGTATGTGGACCACCCTGTATATTGCAAAAGAGGTACCGACGCTTGGGCGTCTTTGCCTAAAATTGGCAAAAACTGTTTTGACTATGTTAGTTAAACAAGCACTGAAGCACAGGTCATTTTAGAACCATGATTTTAATAATTTTGTAGTTATTGTATCTTATAAGGGGTTTTATCGCTTTTACCATTTACCTAAGCGGTATATATTGCAAAAGAGGTGCCGACGCTTGGGCGCCTATTGCTAAAATTGTCAATAACGGCTTTGACTATGTTAGCTAAACATGCCCAGGTAATTTTAGAACTATGAAAATTATAATTTTTTAGTTATTGTATCTTATACGGAGTGTTGTCTTACGATATTAATGTTACCATTCATATAAGCGGTTTATATTACAAAAGAGGACGCTTAGGCGTCTTCTGCTAAAATTGACAAAAATGGCTTCGACTATGTTAGCTAAACATGCCTAGGTAATTTTAGAACCATGACTTTAATAATTTTCTAGTTATTGTATCTTATACTTGGGTATTGTGTTATCATCCAATTATGAGGTATATATTGCAAAAGAGGTACCGACGCTTGGGCGTCTTTTGCTAAAATTGCCAAAAGCGGCTTCGACTTTGTTAGCTAAACATGCCCAGATCGTTTTAGAACCATGTCTGTGATAATGTTTTAGTTATTGTATCTTATAAGGGGTTTCGTCGCAAGGTATTAATTTTACCACCCAAGCGGTATATATCGCTAAAGAGGTACCGACGCTTTGGCGTCTTTTGCCAAAGTTGACAAAGACGGCTTCGACCATGGTAGCTAAACATGCCCAGGTAATTTTAGAACCATGACTTTAATAATTTTCTAGTTATTGTAGCTTATACTGGGTGTTGTTTTACGGTATTAATGCTATCATCCATATATGCAGTATATTTTGCAAAAGAGGACACGACGCTTGGGCGTCTTTTCCTAAAATTGACAAAAAGGGCTTTGACTATGTTAGCTAAACATGCCCAGGTAATTTTAGAACCATCACTTTAATAATGTTCAAGTTGTTGTAACTTATATTGAGCGTTAATAATGTTAACATCCATATATGCGGTATATATTGTAAAAGAGGTACCGACGCTTGGGCGTCTTTAGCCAAAATTGACAAAAACGGCTTCGACTATGTTAGCTTAACGTGTCCAAGGAATTTTAGAACCACGACTTTAATAATTTTCTAGTTATTGTATCTTATACAGGGTTTTGTCTTACGGTATTATTGTTATCATCTACATATGCGATATTCAGGGTGGTTCAAATAAAAGGGCCACTATTGGGATTTCGTACACTGTAAGAGCTACAAAGAAGTAAAAAATATTTTTGGTGAAAAAGTTTTAGATTTTTTACGCACTGTAAAACGAAAACATTCATTTGTTTCAATTGTTTCCAAAATTCGTTCCTTTTCAACTTTTTTCGGTCATTCCAAACGCAACTAAAATTTGAACAATTGCAGTATGACAGCGACGCTCAAACGTTTAGGACACAGCCAAACAAATACGTATAAACAAGACGGGCATGTACAAGAACAGAACAGTCATAGACTCCAACAAAAACCCAGATAAAACAATAGCCCCGCGTGGGGGAGGGGGTCACGTCGTATGTAATGTGGACATGAACAAGGACGGACGTACATCCTGCGAGAAAGAGAAAACTCAGATATAAGGAAACGGGTGTCAACTACATTACTTATTTTAAAGGGAATAAGCACGCGCCTCGCCTTGCAGAACGAAAAGAGAAGTAGCATGGAGAGATATCGGTTTGTATTGGAATGCTATCAATGCGTGTTCGCTGAATGGGCGAATATGAACATGACACCGTGTCTCTTCATTATGCTTAAATGTGTACGTGTTTATACGTTTAACTGTTCATTTCTTAATGCGCTATTCTAAGTATGGCCGTCACATATTCCTGTTATTTGAGACTTGTTTAAGAATAATTTTTAAAGGATTAAGTTGCCATTATAACGCTTTATTGCGGTACAAGTGCGAAATTTCTGCATTAATTGTTTAGTGCTAGTTTTCAAATCACATCCAATCGTATCTTTACCCCAGTAGCACAAAATATTGGGCCAACATTGGCTAAAAATTGACATACAATGCTGGGAAAATATAGAGATGTCAACATTTTTTAATGTTGGTGAAATATTTTAAATTAATATTAATCCTATAACATTTTTTTATAAAGGATCTATATTATTAAATAGTATTAGATTGATATACCGTATCGATATTGGTGAAATGTATACTATACACAATTAAAAATATATTCAACCAATATTATTCACCCTGATTGGTACAATATTATATATGCATAAATCTCCTTCAAATGTTTTTATGGTTTAGAAATGTTAATATCCAATAATAGTCCAATAAGGCTATATAAATGGTTTATTCAAATTAAAAATATAAAAAAAATTACAGAAAACCAAGCATAATTTTACAAGTCTGTATTTGGCCGACAATTTCATGCCATTACTGTAATACTTCGACTAATTTGAAAGTATTCCAAAAACAACTAGGAGCATGGTAGTATCTTCCTTCCACTTGATAAGTGTTTTTTACTATTGATATCCGACTAAACCACATATCGATGTCCGACTCGGGACTTCCATAGAAATTTGGTATAAAAGCCGCCACTTTTTTTGATTTCATTCTAGCATTCTCACTAACTATCATAGCTTTTACTGCATTGGCTTTTATATCATCAACCGACATGCTAATGCTTTCGTGTTCACTCATTTTTAAAATTGAAAACACGTGGTAAAACTTAACCTCAAAAATGTGTTTTACGTTTACAGTGCGAATGTTTAAATACTTCATCAGTTCCTGATCCCACTTCTGAACACTGTGGTGATGGCTCACGTAAATCCACATAAATTATTCTAAACTTTCTAAGAGGGCAAACATAAAACGAGCGGTAACAGTAACAACATTTATTCGCACTCTCATTCTGCCAATTACAATATCATTCCGCCAACGGTAACCTAACATACGCTATACACTATCTCCATCTACATCATGGACCGCCAAATTCAAATTTTAAATTGGCCAATATTAGCTCAATATTATTGTGCTTCTTGGGGAAGAGTTAAGAATAACGCCCTGAAAGAAAATCTTGGAGTTTTTCAAAAACACAGGACTTTCTTAAGAGGCTATCACCAGAGGGTAGAATAGACCAATGGGTCGCAGTAGAGGAACCCGAAAGTGGACCACCTCTGCGGATATAATAATAATAACTTTAACTTATGCTTAAATTCAGTTTTGTTGAGGAAGCGTTTGATATGTAAACTGTGCGCTAACATTAATGAATACCCATATTAATGTCATCCAAGTGTTAATCAGTTTAAAAGACCGGCCCATAATTAGTTTTTATTGGTGGCGCTGCGGATGCTGTCCGATTAAATAAACATTAGTACATCAGAAATTAGACTTGGAAATATTTCTCATTCCTCGCCTATGTGGTGTTTCCAGTTTCCTACGGTTATGCATATTTAATAACGTCAGTTTATCTAGCTCATTATTAGTAATTTGTACAATATGCTAATGTAACTATAGGCTCTTGAATAACGGAGGTATTTCCTCAGATAAATCCCTTGCTCTCGCATTATGTCTGAAAACGGATCTCCGACTGGAATCTGAGCTGCCTTGTAAATGAGCAAGCAATTAAGATGACGCCAAAGTAACAGATACGTAATTGCAGTTGTTTTCAACAATTTTGTGCTTATTAAATATGCAAAATATTCATGTACTATTAACTGAGTAACAAAGGCTTGGGCGTTATTCATGAGCGAACTTTTTAGCGTTCATATTTCGTTGTGATATGTTTATATACGAAGTTAATGATAAGTTGGCAACACGTGTATGCGTCTTCCTGTTACGGTTTGTTTATAATTTATATGCTAATAAAATTTGGTGATAGACCGATTAAAAGGCGATTTTATTTATAAATTGTGGTCAGAAATTCATAACCCATTAAATACGCTAAAAAAAGCTTCGTGCCTGCGGAATTTTAAAGTTAAATTGGGTGATATGGCTAACAAATAATTTTCTATTTACACGTTTATGTTAAACACACAAGTTCTACGGCTTTTAATCAAATTAATACGGAAATAAGTTGTAAACAAAACATATCTTTTTTAAATCAGCGTTTTCGAAATTTTAAATTTGTTGATTAGTGTTAGTATAAAAAGTTAAAAATAAGAATAATTACAATATACAGGGTGGTCTACTTTTTAGGAGCAGGACAGTCGATAGAAAAACTAATTTTAAAGCGAATATTTCACATCAAAATGGGTCCAAAAACGCTTCATTTTAAAGATACAGGGTGTTGAAATTTTCGAAAAAATACCGATAACGTTTAAGTGGTGATAGATGACTTTTTCTGAGAAAAAATGCGAGTAAAACTTTTCCTAAAATCAAATACTGGCGATTGTCAACTTTTTTATAACATGGTATACTTGTTTTTATTGATTCTGATAGAGAATTAAATTCTGAATTCGATAGTGCATTAAAAAAATAAGCTTACGAAGAAAAAATTTTGAGAAAAATTAGTTTTAAAGCTATTCATTATTTTTCATCTTTGATATATTTAAGTATTTTTGAACTTGATTCAAATTTTTATTACTCAGTCATCCTTAAAATATCTAGGTGTATCGATCAATTTAAGCGTCAACATTTTTATTGCCCTTATAACAATATGTCACAAAATGGGCATAGACTAATTCAACCCCAGTAACTAAGGGGTGACCGTCTCTCCCTTACCGATAATCTCAATAGCATTTGACTCCGACACCCCCCGTGTTCTAGTTAATCTGACCTTATTATGGCTAAAGAGCTTTGTTGAATAGGAGATGGTTTTCGCAGGCACCACAACCTATTGTTGAAATCCCTAGGGCCATGATTGTTCTGTAATTGATGTAAACAGCATGTACGTCGACGAGGGAGATTTTAAAACGTTAGAATGTGTTACCGATTTATTTATTGAGGATAATTTGGATTAATGAAACTCTAAACTACATAACGATGTTATGAAAAACTTGAAATAAAACCATTCTTTGAACGTTTGGTAATCTTCTTAATTTTTTACTGCTAAGGTGACTTGGAAATTTTTGATATAAATAATAAATCAAAGACTGTGATCCCAGAGTACTTTCGGTAACCACCTCTAAAAACTGTAATGCATTTTATTCAAAAAACATGCGCTGTTATATTTTTGTTCTTTTACCTTTGCTAATTAACAAACATTTTAATCAAATAATATGCGCTGTTATATTTTTGTTCTTTTACCTTTGCTAATTAACAAACAGATTCAATTAATATGCGCTGTTATATTTTTGTTCTTTTACCTTTGCTAATTAACAAACATTATAATCAATTAATATGCGCTGTTATATTTTTGCTCTTTTACCTTCGCTAATTAACAAACATTTTAATCAAATAACATGCGCTGTTATATTTTTGTTCTTTTACCTTTGCTAATTAACAAACATTTTAATCAAATAATATGCGCTGTTATATTTTTGTTCTTTTACCTTTGCTAATTAACAAACATTTTAATCAAATAATATGCGCTGTTATATTTTTGTTCTTTTACCTTTGCTAATTAACAAACATTATAATCAATTAGTATACGCTGTTATATTTTTGTTCTTTTACCTTTGCTAATTAACAAACATTTTAATCAAATAATATGCGCTGTTATATTTTTGTTCTTTTACCTTTGCTAATTAACAAACATTTTAATCAATTAATATGCGCTGTTATATTTTTGTTCTTTTACCTTTGCTAATTAACAAACATTATAATCAATTATTATGCGCTGTTATATTTTTGTTCTTTTACCTTTGCTAATTAACAAACATTTTAATCAAATAATATGCGCTGTTATATTTTTGTTCTATTACCTTTGCTAATTAACAAACATTTTAATCAAATAATATGCGCTGTTATATTTTTGTTCTATTACCTTTGCTAATTAACAAACATTTTAATCAAATAATATGCGCTGTTATATTTTTGTTTATTTACCTTTGCTAATTAACAAACATTTTAATCAAATAGTATGCGCTGTTATAATTTTGTTCTTTTACCTTTGCTAATTAACAAACATTTTAATCAATTAAGATGCGCTGTTATAAATTTGTTCTTTTACCTTTGCTAATTAATAAACATTTTAATCAAATATTTTGCGCTGTTATATTTTTGTTCTTTTACCTTTGCTAATTAACAAAACTGTTTTTTTCTGTTGCAGAATATTCTCACTGTATGAACTTTTTTCCTGAAACAGCTTGATCTTTAAATCTGTATAACAAGAGAGTAATTTGGAGTTCGTCAATCGACTTCATGGTTTTAAGGTAAGCTTTTTTAAAATTCTTTTTCGACCGGGTATTTCTGTAAGCCCAAAATGTACATTTTAAAAAATGATTTGCTATGTTTATACTCTTTTGGAATTTGAAATTTTAAAGTTTTTATCTGCGCTACCATTCAATTTACCGATTTGGTTGGTTTGTCTTGTGTAACGGTTACAGATTCAATAGCAGGGATTCATAAAAACACATAATAGCAAGCACAAACGTTTAAAAAGGCAGTGCTTTATGAGGTCTTAGAGTGTAAAACCGTGTTATATAAAAACCGTGTTATACAAGAACAGTGTTATATAGGAACCGTGTTATACATTAACCGTGTTATGCAGGGTTAATCGCTATTTTCTAAACGTGTTAGAGAAAAACCGCGTTGTAGAAAGACCGTGTTATAAGAAATATTCTGTAGTATCCCCAACTCCAAAAATTCTAATTTTTAAGACACCTTACATATTCAAATCTAATTAACTTGCTTGCTTTGTGAAAAATAATTATTGATTGTATCATTGATAAAATTGTTGAGAAATCAGTATTAATTATGCATAAAATTTAACTGCTGATTACAGCGGTGTATGTTAATAATGTAGTACTGGTGTTACACAATGCAACGTGCCATAGATTCTCATCTGTTAACAAAGCAGTTCAATGTAAAATGTAGAAATAATCAATAACGCATTCTATAAATTGCTTTAAAGTTTGATGTCAACAGAAAATTTAACAAGGGATATTTGTGCTTGTCGTATTAAAAATAAATAAGGTCATTATTGTTACACGCGTATTGAGTTAAAGTTATCAAGATATTTGAATAGGAAATAACACAATATTTAGCATTTTAAACTGTTAGAAAGGAAGCTGACCCAAGTGAAAAAATATAATTATATAAAAGAAAATTCCCTTCACCTGCCAAATTTACTTTTTTTCAACCAATCACTAATCATAAATCTTCTAGAGAGTAACAAAATAAGCATTATTACACGAAAATAATTTTACATTCCCCTGTTAAATGTTGATCCTCCTGTCAAATTTGCGTTTTCGATCAATAACAAACTCAAATTTCCTAGAAACGACCAATAAATATAATCACACACTGATAATATCCTTTTCGCAATTAACAGATTTTCGTGCGTTTATCGGTCGTTTCTAAGAAATCTGAGTGTGAGTGGTCGAAAATATAAATTTGAAGAGGGAATTAAATATTTTGGTCTTGATAATTTTTTGACGAATTTCGGCGACCAGTAGCGTTACTTTAATATAGATTAAACCACAACCCTGACGCACCAGTCTGACAGTACTTGTAAAATTTGACATAATATACATTTAATTTGATAGGTAGGTTAGGTGAAGGAAATTTTCTGACAAAATATAACTCGTACATCGCAAATAATCTATAATTTTTGACAAATCTTCAATCATGCAAGTTGAAATTAAAACAGAAAAAATCATGTTTTTTTCAATTCAACTTGCATTCGGGAATATTTACCAAAAATTGTCGATAATTTTCAATGCACTTGTTATATTACTGAAAACTTCCTTACAAATTATCGGAAATAATGTCAGTTTTGTATCTGAAGGCCAAACTTAAACAATTATTTATCACAGTACATATTTATTACTCATTACCGGTCGATTAAGATGGTGATAGTTTCAACAAACAACCAATTTTTTACAGTAAATACCGCAATTCTTGTGATAAAAGCGAAATTTTTTAAGTAGCACCTAGCATAAACTTATCACAAAACGCTTATAATTTTAAATAAAACAGAACGAAGGTTGCGCGCTTAATCTAAAAAATATATGACGAGTCAGTTTATAATAATTATATTTTCAGTGTGTTTTGGCAGTCGAGTTTGTTTCGGAAAGTTGTGCATGCGAAGTAACACTTTTTGGGCGGTTTACAGGAAACTTCAATAGTCAGCGCTTCTGAGAAAATGTCGATTTTGCAAAGAAATGTTGTTCGTTGCTTTTGATATAGATTATAGCCCTCAATATATCGATTCATGGAAGTTTGTTCGCGACAAAGATAGTGTTAGTTATACCAAAATCTGACCAATATCCGTTGCATTATTATTTTAAGAGCTTAATAAGTCTCTTCATGTCAGGGGTGACGAACCTTTTTTTTTTAATTTTCACATTGTGAAATGCTGGCGTGCCAGATAACTTTTGCAATGATTTAAAAAAAGCATTACTGATTGTGAGGAAATGAACAGTAAATATTACAATATTTGTATTAAATGAATATTTTTATTGACTCCTAATAGAAATTTGTAATTAAACAACTAAAGATACATAACTGATTTTTAAAAGAAATATTAAATATTTTACCAATAGAAAGATATAATTAGACAAAAATAATAATTGCACTTTACATGTGTTTACTTTTCAAACAACATTAATTAAGTACGTACCTACAAAAAGAATTAAAATATTAAAACTTTTGGAAAAGCAACTATTTTTTCCGCGTGGCAATAAAATTTTTCCACGTGCAGCTGTGACACGCGTGCCATAGGCTCGCCACCCATGCTCTGTGTTAACCAGGCTACTAAAGACATTTCGAAAATAGAAATTGTATAAAATTTCTACCTTTAAGAGGGCCACGTTATATTTATTAGTTTTTAAAATGTGCAAACGTTTTAAATCTGGAACAGTTTGGCGGCAAAGTCAGTTTCGCTAAACCGTCTGTTTATCACATAAGTCATTTTTCAAAAATTATCTACCTGCTGGTGTTTAATACGGGATGTGACATTGTTAGAATTATTTATTACCACTCATACATATCTATTTACCCGATAAAATTATATGGAAAATTATTTTCGTACCAACTTAAGTTTACTCCGATATCTACGCTTATATTAAGTAGTGTCCAACTGATTCAAATTTTGAAACAACCCCTGAACAGCTACTGTAGTAATCTTATTGTAACAAGCGAGTGTCAAAGGGGTATTATGTTGTAATACAAGTACAAAGGGCGTCAGGTAGCGAAGTGACCACCGGCCGCAGCGGTCAGTAGGTCGCCCTATCCGACCCGGCAATTTTGGAATTGACCTCAGTGGCCTCCGCTTTTGAGTAAGTTGATAGATGACTTGATACCATAAACACTTCGGTACCCACTGGTATTAATGGACCCTATCATTACAATACAATGCAGCAAACTACCGGGGGTTAAGTTTATAAGTCTTTATCATCGCCAGCTTATTCTAAAATTTAAAAAAAATAAACAAGTTTTGTACATCCGTTTCCTGTCTAAATCGATAACAATACGTTTTCTTGAATTTATTTATGGTGACGGTTATAATGACCATAAAACACAGGCATGTGTAGGAAAATGTTTTTTTTAAATTTAAACCCTAATAGAGTTTATAACAATGCAATATGGCCTTTAAGACAATGAGCAGTTTAATTCTAGCCTAAATTAATAATGGTCAGACCTAGTTTAAGGTTTACTCAATAGTAGTCCTTAGTTTGCTAATATAATATAAGCACACTAATTATTAACGTGCACACTACCGCACAGTTTCTGCTTTTTAACTTTTGCTTAAACTAACTCAAAAGGTTTAACCCTTTTAAGTCTTCTTACTAATCCTGTAGTGTCCAGGAGCTGGATCGCCTCGACATTTACATGTTGATGGAGCCTTTCTTCGTGGCTCTTGGCAAACCTCTTAATGGTGTTGATTACAGTGTCCATGTTGAGGTCTCGATGTATGTCACTATTTCTGCAATACCAAGGTGCATCAGCGATGTTTCTTAGTGTTTTGTTTTGGAATCTCTGGATGATCTGAATATTACTTTGTTTGGTGCATCCCCATAGCTGTATTCCGATAGTCCATGCAGGCTTTAAAATTTGCTTGTATAGCAAAAGTTTATTATGTAGGGACAGAGAGGAATTCCTCCCGATTAGCCAGTACATTTTTTTAATATTTGATACCTATTTCTTCCGTAGCTTAGTGTCCAGTGTAATAACTAAGTGTTTTGCTATGTTGGAGTATGGAATTTGTTTATTATTTAAGTTTAGTAGTTAAGTTTATTAATGTAATAATAGGATTTTATTACTTTTAAGGTGCTCTTTACAATATGCATGGTTTATTTGTTTAGTAAAACAATACATAACAATATTTCTGTTACCTAATGTCTCTGTCTGAGGTACTTAATGCCCCTTTCTCAGTAAACGGCTGCAAGGTATTTGATAACAACTCAAAACAGACCTTCTAATATCTGTAATTATCTTAAATGGTGTTTGAATGGCGTATGGAATAATATTTTTACATTTTCACGGTGAAAGCTACGGATTCTCTAATTACGCTGGTTAAATAAGAATCTGTAAGTTGTAATGAGCACACATATTTGTTAAATTACAAGGTTAAACCTGTGACGGACGAATTTCGAAAGAGCGAACATCCTTGTTCCATAGAGACATGCAGGTATCAAAACAGAAAAAGACAGATATGTCGATTTGTAAAACTCAAGAATGCACCGGAGAGGCAATTTATTCTGAACGATATTCTGTCAAGAGGGATCATGATAATGATGGAAATGGTCATGTTACCAGTAGCCATAGACCACTAGATTAAGTTTATGATATGAGGTGAAATGTGTTTTGTTGATAGGTCAGGATCTGAGTGTGATAAGTGTAGATTTATATGCTTTTGTAAAAAAGGCTTCAACAACTTACACTGAGTCCCAAAAATCAATATGTTATTGGTACAGAATTGACTAAAACTAAACAGAAAATATAAGTTGTACTTTCGACTTTACAATACAAAAAAAATTTTTGTTGTACTTTTTTTTAAAATAACTTATTTTTTGCTTGAAAAGATCCAAAACTAGAACATTTACATTTTTTGCTCAATAAATTATGTTCGTGATGGGCCAAATTCGATGAAAATATTGTGAAAGATGAAAAACTGATTAAGTAATCAGTAATACGCCTTTTTTTCGAAAAAACAACTAAAAAATTTGTTTCATAAACAGTAATTGACTTATTGCGAAAAAATTATGTTGTTTGTTGTTGATAATAGTTTTAGATTTTAAAATTGTGTACTTTTTAACACATTGTTTTGTTAAATTGTGATAGAGAATTTAGCAATTTAAAGCTAAATTATTTTAATCTAGCAGTCTTAATGTGAAATAAGGGTTGGTAAAAAAATCAAAAATCATTGATTTAAATTTTAAGAATAAAAAAATCACGAATTTTTGATATTTTTGTAAGAAACTTGACTATTTTCCCTTTTTACAACTAATTTTTCCATCTTTAAAGTTAGTTTTAGGTCACGCATCAACTTTGATCAGGAAGAAAATTTTCTGAGAAATCGATAATAAAAAACTTTTCCAATTGTTGCAGACTTTTTGAATGAGGCTGTAGATCTTTTGACCCTAAAATTAAAGATTATTGTGAAAAATTACAAAGCAAATCTACCGGAAAGCGTCTCTAACAAGAAAATTCCCGTAGAGACTTTATTTCTCCCCGATAAAACGTGCATTTAATTTATCCGTGACGTGTGACGTTAAATGGTGAATTTTTTTTTACTTAAATCATTTTGACTTGGATTTGTTTAAAGGCCAGCCATAAATGTTTTTCATATTTTTAATTTACATTCTTTCATTTTAAAATATGCAGTGTCTATTTTATCCAAATCACTATTCCATCTCAAAAATAGCAAAGAATTACTGAATGATAAAAACTTTTTTCTTTTTCTTAGTGATTTGTTTATTAATATACATTTTTTCCAAGAATTATCTTGTCAAAATGCATTGTCAGTGTGTTTATTCATATTCAGAATACTGCGGAAGAAACTAGATAATTTTGCATATTATTATACTGATTCATTTGAGATGAATAATCGATCGAATACATGCATTTTTTATTAGAAACAATAGTGTATTGATAAGCATAATTGTTTTCCTTTATAAAATTGCACTTTTTATTGTATTCTATGTTTGGTCATAAAATAAATTCATGTTGTTAAAATTGTCTCAATAAATGTAGCACATCAAAATGTTAGATTAAAATTCATGTTCCAACATGGCGATCCAGCTTTTTATAAGTAATAAATATTTATGCTGTATAATAATAATTAAAAATATGTTGTTTACCTTCCATCAAAGGTATAAGATATACTTAAACATAGAAACATGCTAATCAACAACTAAAACTATGTTGCATTTTTATAAACAATTTGAAAGATAAAATTCTTTACGTATGTGAAGGCAGTTACAAAATTATACTTGTGGTTTGTGATATACAGGGTGTTCCATGACCAAACGGAAAAACTTAAGGAGTATGTTCTTTGAGTCAATTTTTTGCTTAGATTGACTCAAGGAACATGCTCCTTAAGTTTTTCCGTTTGGTCATGCAACATCCTATTGTATAGGACGAACGAAATGAAATATTCAAAATCGAGTGAAGGAATAAATTGGACATAAAATTGTATCGAACAAACAAAATTGTGTTAAAAAAAATATTTAACGTACGCTGTAAGTCTATTCATATGCGAGACCTGGTAAAAATTACAAAATTTTTTTACTGATCTAAACTTAAAATGAGTACTTACTAACTATTATACTTCCTTCTAATTTGAATCGTCCTGTATATGAACCTAGCTAGATGTAACGGTTTAGCTGCTGTTTTGTCTGCTCTAGTTTCTTTATTATATAAGATTTCTAATTTACATGTTTTGCAACCGATGTGCGCTTCTCGACATATCTTGCAGAACTTCTGCGACCATTACAATTGACCCCCGGCCTTCTTAACTGTGGGAGAGTTGACACTACTCGCTGTGCACCTTTTTATTCGAGAACAAGTGACGTTAAGAAACAAGTTTCATTCTGCTGTGTTTTAATTATATTTTAAAAAAATACACCGTCTAGACATTTGCAGAATTTTGGATGCAAGTACCAAGTAATAATAATAAAAAGCAACTTTCCTCAATGAAAATTACACAGGGATATTTCTCAGGTGGTTGTGTTAACTTGGGATGGACCAGTTCTTAACGTAACTTGCTACAAGTAGCTACGTCTTAAAAGTTAATTGTTTTCTTGGTAAGATGACATTTTATTGCTTCCTAAAACAAAAGTTTTGCTTCGAAGGTCGTCTTTTACATATACAGATTAATTGTCCTGTGTCTGATTCATGAATGTCTCGACATTTATAGTTGTAATGGGCTTTAGGCCATGAAAATTGTTCTAACAGTACGTAAATGTATGTTAAAATTTGCTAAGTGTTTTTGCATATGTCATGTTTGCTTTAGTTTGACTATGGAATGGTGTTCTGTTGTATGGATTATTGACGTTTTGTAGTACAATCTTTCTGAGGTTTGAATATATTTCACACCAACTGGGTATTTGCAGAAAATGCTTAATCTGGAGGTACTTTATAGGGTAGGCCGTATCTACAATCACAAGTTCTATTTTGCTCAAGAGTTTTTATTTGAATATTTCCCTAGTTTTTCGATTTTGATTTAATATTTAGAGAGAAAATGTAGCTTTTATTTTACAGTAATTAAATTAGTACTTATATGTAGAAGCTATTGTGCGGGCCGTTTAGAGTCAGCGCTTGGCAATGTTTTTCAACACTTCTCTCTTTCGCTTCTTTCTCCAATTCATTATGTTTTTCTCTCTTAGTTTTGCCTCCACAGCTTCTCTCCATTTTTTTTTTGGGTCTTCCTCTGTTTTTCATGTATGTAGGCTCTTTCCACGCTATCTCTTTTATTATTTTGCTGTCCTCCCTTCTCTCAATATGTCCTAGCCATTGTATTCTTCTGGCATTTATTACTTCATCCATGGTCGCTTCTTTTAAAATTGCATGTACCTCCTCGTTCGTGCTCTTTATATATCCCTCATCTGTTCTTTTTCCTTCCACTATTCTTCTAATTATTTTTCTTTCCCAAGTTCTTAGGGCTTCCTTTGCATTTTTGTTCAGTACCCAGTGCCCAATATTGGTACTTATCGAATCAAAATTTACAATCTCTCTCAAAGGGAATGTTTAATTTTTGTTTTTTTTTGCCTCTGATATTATCACTCTTCACAAAAAAACGTAATAACGTTAATAAACAACTGTTTTATAATATTGTTCAGGGCGTCTGTATAAAAGTATCTGTAAATCTACACCTAAATTGATTTCATTCAAGACCTTTGATGGTATGGGCGGATTCATTACGAAGATACAATATAGGCATCAATATAAAAAAAATAAAACTATGGCTATAGCGAAGAATCTTTAAACGGTTTCGACCATGCTAGACCAAGAAAAATTAGAGCAGGTATTTTCGTCCATTCCTTGATATCTTTGCATATCGATTTCCAGTCATTTATTCTCAATGCCTTTTTATCTTCCTCCAGGGCGTCTCTCCATCTTTTCCTTGGTCTTCCCTTGTTCCTGGGCCAAATAGGGATCCATTGTGTTATCCTCCTCCTGATCATTTCGGTTGGTTTCCTTCTCATGATATGTCCTGCCCATCGTAATCTTTGTGCTTTAATGTGTCGAATGATATTTTCTCCTTCGAGTTCCTCCTCTATTTCTTTGTTCCTTCTTAGTTTTACTTCTCCATCTCTTGTTACGTTAGGTCCTAGTATTGCTCTCATTACTTTTCTCTCCACTATTTTTAAGTCTTCCTCTTCTTTCTTATTTATTGTTGTTGTTAGGCAGGGATGAAGAAGCGTAATCAAGAATTAGGCAGACATACCTCGACACGGAAAGGTACAAGAGAACCCGATTAAGAAGAAGAAGACATTAAAATTATGCCTCTAAGGCGTACGTTCTTTCTCCAAGTAGCCCAGTATAGTTACGGTATATATTTTTACTACTTAGTGCCAGGTGGTGATTGTTAATTGTTATATAGACCTTCGTGAAACGATGAGATTAGAAAAGAGCAATATTTTGTTACATAATTAACACTACAGATGATTTACATGAGGTTTTAATAACTGAAAGTAACATTAAGTTGCAACGCCCTGTCGACTTTAACGATGTGTGATGCGATACGGTGAATTAGTTTAAAAACGGCTTATAATTTCACAGCACACTTTCTTGAAAATTATCTATAAATACATTGATTATATTTCAAAGTATTTGCAGGGCCGTCCTAAGATATTTGGCGCCCGTGGTTTACTAACAATAATGCGCCCCTCTTCATAAGAAAATACACGGGGGGCGAAGCGGGAGCGGGGTGGCCGGTGAGGTTTTACAAAAGTTTTAGAACTAGAAAAAGTCAACTGATTTGAGTGCCAGCAAAATTGCAAAAGGCTGGCGCCCCGGGGCTATAGTTCATTAAGCGTTGTGGTTAGGGTAACCCTGAGTACTTCCATCATTTTCTTTTTCCTCTTTCTCTTCTTCTTCTTCTTCCTCTTTCTCTTCTACTTCCTCTTCCTCTTTCTTTTTGCCTTCCCCTTCCCCTTTCTCTTCCTCTTCCTCTTCCGCTTCCTCTTTCCCTTCCTCTTCCTCTTCTCTACTTCTTCAACTTCTTCTTCCTTTTCTGCTTCTTCTCCTTCTTCTTTACTTAATGGGTTAGACCTAGATGGCCCGAACCGGCTTCATAGGTTATCCTTCCATTTATATCTTAATCTTGCTATGGACTGTCTACCTCTTGGCTTAGAATTTAAATTATCCTACGGTAGTCAGGATTCAAGCATTCTTTCTGGTGTCCATTCCTTCACTTGTCTCAAGAATTTCATTTCCGAAGCTTTTATTGTTCTTTCATAATCGTTCTCCAAGGTTCACATTCCGCTTCCACATAGAAGAACAGGAGTTGCCATTACTTTATAAAACTTTTACTTTGTGTCTTTCCTTGTTTTTCTTTGCGGAGTTCTGTTAATTGTACCTCACGTTTGGTATTTGTGCAATTTCAAATTTATGTCTTGGTCTCAATCATAACTTCCTGAAAAAAAATGGCTGGCGTGTTCTATTCTGTTGTTGTTGATGTGTCGTTTATCTAACGCGAACAAGATAAGACAAACCAGAAGTAAAAATTACATCCGTGCAAATAGAAATCACCATTAACATGAAGCGTCAGTCATTTCTAATTGGTAACCGATCCTCTCACGCAAATACTTCGAAGAAAATTGGATTTATCCGTCCAAGCAGGGTTTAGAAATCCGGCGTAAGCTTAGAAAATATCTTTCAACACCATCACATATGAAAATGATGGTAATAAATAATGCAATATACATATTGCATGAGGAGCGCAATAAACCGAAGCAAATTGTTTGTTACACAAAACACGTTTAATAATGTATTTTAACCAGTGAAAAAAACGTGACTGTTTTTTGCAAATAATTAGTTATTAATCTTTATTATATAGTTTTATGAGAATTAGCAGCGTTTTTTTTATATCGCGGACGCCGTTTGAATTTTTATGTCTTATTTGTTTGATTAATACAACGAATAGTCGTTTTTGCGATGTAATAGGTTCTTGATTATGGGTTTTGCCGTCGCAAGGCAAAATGTTTGTGATAAAAAAAGTAAAGATAAAGAATTCTCTTTTTCTCTTTTTTACGAATATTCAAAAACCGTCTTTCAATTTTTATCTAAAATGTAATCTTTCTCTCTATGCAAAGATATTTGTTAGTTGTTAGCTTTATTTAGCAATTGCTATTACATTGTAACATAATTTACATAGGTAAAAGTAATTATAATAAAAAATGAAAATAGAATGAAATAAAATAAAAATCTAAAAATCTTCTAAATTCTAAATATCTAAATATCTAAAATAATAGTTTAATAGCGTTCTAATACGTACTCCGTAATTAATTTAATATCCTTCTTATAATTATTACATATTTTGACTTGATGCGGCATATTATTAAATATTTTAAAACCTTGATAAAATAACGAGCGAGCTGTTTGACTTTTAGTACATTTCTCTATAACGAAATCAAGCCTATTTCTAGTTTTATAACTGTGGATCTTATGGACTAATTTTACATTTTCATACAGATATTTTGGTTTTTTGTAACTTAATTTTTAAAACTAGCTCTAATGTTCTAAATATTATTCTCTGATAAATACTCATAAATTGAAGTGTATTTAACATAACCTTGATAGGGGAATGAATTGAACACCTTAAAATAGTGCGCGTGGCGCGATTTTGTAACTTCTGTAATTGTTGAAGCTCATTTTTATTTAAATTAACAAGTAATGAAGCGCAAAACTCAAAATGAGGAGCTGTTATTGTTTTATACAGTAAAACTCTAGTGTACATACTAATGTGTTTGCTATATCTTTTGAAGAGAAAAATCTTTTTGGAAATTTTGTTCATCATGTATTTTGTGTGTAACTTAAACGTTAAATTTTCATCTAATATAACACCAAGGTATTTAATTTCGGTTACTCTTTCTAAATTAGTGTTGCTAATTTTTATATCCAGATTAGCATTATAAATATTTGTTTTATAGATAATGTGTCTGGTTCCCAAAATCATAAATTTCGATTTATCAACATTAATACATAAATTATTATCGCATAGCCATTTATAAATATTACTTAGATCTAAATTCATCTTATCTTTTTGTGTTAAAATCTATTAAATATTTGTACCTTAAACGCTCACCTTATTGCCTTATTACAAGAATTATAGATTAATAAAATATAGATTTTAGGAAATTTCTATCAAGAGTCTTCTAATTTAGCATGATTTAATGCTACTTTAAATTTTTGAATCGAACTCCATGTTTTTTGCGCATGTTTATTCAGATAAAAAAATACACCTAACTAGTAATCTTTAAGATAATAAAAAAACTCATAAACATACAATTTACTGGTCATATCGCTTTTAAACTCATTACAATAATTTATTTTTAGCAGAAAAACAGAGGATAATTTTTGAATAAACAAAGCACCTTGACAAAGTGAAATATGGACAAAAAATACTTCCTAAGCTAAATATAAATATTTCTACAGGCGTGCCTTATTTTCGTTGTAGTTGTTCCGATTTTTTTAAAAGAAATTTTCTAGCCAATATTAATTAGCTTAATTAAAAATCATTTTTATATTTTTCAAAATGTAATACAAACTTAGTGCGTATTATTGATTTTGTGTACATAAAACCTCTTAATTTTTTTTAAAGAGAATTAAATTTGGAATCTAACAAATAAAAACTGTACAGGGTGTTGTATTTAAAATAAAAAAAGCTACACATCGGTGCGCGGAAACCAAACACTCTGTATAGCTGAAAATTATTTTAGATCATGTCCCTATGATCTCCAACAAATTGTGTTCCAAAACGTTTTTACCATAAATATATATAAAAGTCCAGCCTGACTCTGTCTCTCTATCTATCTGTGAGTCTGTGACTCTGTCTATCTGTAACGCATGAATATAGTAACGCAGAAAACTACTACGGGTTCATTTGACCGACTGAGTTGTGTCTAATGAACCGTAAATTTTCACTCACGGGTAACATAACAGTGTCTAACTTGCAGCTCACGGTATTATAAAAAGTAATAGTTTAAATTTAAGATATACAATATTCCCGTCCTAGGACGGGCTAAGTGCTAGTTTTAAATAAAAAAGCAGCTATGAAAGAAATACGCACTAGGTGGACACTCTGAATGTAGTGTTTTGTTTCAAGTATATATACTTCTACACAATTTAAGCTCTGTGACTGACTTATCGTGAGATACTAAGACACTATTACCAAGCTATAAAATTTAACAACTGATAATTACACGTCACACTTTCATACAGCACACCTGAACGTTTTTTTTTTAAATTATAAAGTAGATTACAACCATAAATTTAGCTCTTAAGGTGAAACAATCAGCATCTAGAATTATTTTACTAATAGTTAAGCAACATTTTAATGTTTATTACTGTAATTCCATCAAAACGACACCTGTAAAACCATTAAAATATTGCATAAAGAAAAAGCGTCAAGCCAAAAATTACGTTTAACACATTGAGGACATGCAATGAACAGTAAAACGTGTTTAAAGATGACATTTACCGTGCAGTGTCGTGGAAACTTGGTCTAGAATCGTAATCAGCAAACAAAAACAGCCAAGGGCTTGTCTGGAAGAATTTTCTCCTAGCAGTTTTTGATTAATTTGGAAACCACACACAAGCAAACTAGTTACCGTTGCCTGAAATCCTTTTAATCGGTAATTAATGATGTAGTTACTTCTAAAATGTATCTTTCTCCACCTCTGGCAAATAAAGCCGGTCTGTGTAACACGACTAATTTGTTACATCTCGGTGAAGTAACCAAACCCGTTTGTTTGAGCAAGTTGGTAGTCGTGGCCCGTGTTTTGAGGTTTTCTACACGTTGCTTCTCTTTCAGGTGCCGTTTTTTTTGGACAAAGGTCAGAGAAACCCCCGGACTACAGGGCAAAGGTTGAATTGGACGCACGTTGTATTGAATTTTGACAAAATGAGATCAGTAATTTTCAGTTAAGCTTATTTAAATGCTGTTGTACTATTTATTGTTATCACTAGCGTTTCGGTAGCCCCTTCGCGGCTTCTTCACCGCCAGACCCCGCTTTGCGCGTAGAATTCTCTTTGCGCAAAAAATTACCTTTCGTTTGGTGCACGTTCCATGTCTCTATGTTCTCGAGATGTATCGATTATAACTAAGCGGTCGATAAACAATCGATTGGCTCAAATTTTTATTCACAACATTCGTTATTGCTCTTTAAAACAGAATAAATCAATATTCGTACTACTCGCGCTGCGCGCTCGTACCCGATGGATCTGTTAGACCATTGCTCAAGAAATTACCTTCGTTTGGTGCAAGTCCCGTGTATCTAATTGGTATTTTTCAGTTAAGCTTAATAGAATGCTGTTGTACTTCTTATTGTTACCACAAGACATTATCACTTTATTATTTGCATAACATTTTAGAAGGATTGTTATTGCAAAGGGCTCTTTGGCCGCAAATAACCTACGCTAAATCATGTTTTTCTCAAGTATTGTGTAACAGGTACCAACAAAAAAAGGTCATTCTACCAATATCGTGTTCAAATCAGAAGTCAAAGAAACAAACTACAAACATCATTATCTGTTAAGTGGAAGTAAAGTGATCTCTGTGTTCTGTATTTATTGTCTTAAGATAAGCACTTACCCAACATTCTTGCAAGATGCGTCTCGTAGCCGTCAACAGAGACGCGTGCCATGGATAAAACAGGATAAAACGCACTTTTGTATGTAAGACTCGCACTTGGTTTTATAACGCTAATTATGGATATTATAATACATGCACTTAACATCTAATTAAGTGCGGTATTAATTTTTTCAGAGAGCAGAATATTATGCTGTTATGAATTATTTATAATTTTGAATTAACTTATATTAATAATTACACTTGAAGTGTTGTTTTACGTTAAAAATATTGAATTTTATTAAATTTAATCTTGGATCTGCTTCACATCTAACTGCGATAATTTTATTGTTGACTTAATTGTTATTGCTAATTAGGTGCGATTTTGATTATTAAACCAAATATGGCTTATAAATTGTGTTTGCTTGTGCCAAGTTTTGTTTTTCAAAATAATATTCACTTAAATTTAAAAAAAATAAATGATTACAAGTATAAGATTAAGAAGGTACGTTTTTGATTGTTTAATTAAAGATGGTTTAAAAATTATATGTAATTCGACCCCCTGAGAGTATTATTTTTCAAAATAATGGTCACTTTATTTAATTTTTTTTCAAACTTATTACTTAATATTTATTATTAATTAGGTACGATTTTTATCAATAAATTAAAGATTTTTTAAATTTTATTTTTATAATTTATAAATTTTGAGTTTTAAAATAATTATTAATTCACTTACTTTTAATTTATTTTTTATTTAAATTATTACACAATTATTGTTAGGAATTAGGTACGATTTTAAATTATTTTTAAATTTACACTTGTTTATTATATTCACTTTGTTTTAGAGTTATGATTATTTTATTATTATTATTAATTAGTAGGAATCACGAGCAATCACGTTTTTATCACAAAAGTTACAAAAATATATTAAATTAAGTCGAAATTGGTTATGGTTTATTGATTTTTATGAGTATTAGTTTTGTATTTTTTTAATTTAAAGGTTTATTGCAGTTGCTATGGTTTCTGTGGTAACAGATTAGTTTTCTGGTGTTAGTCACATAACGACTGACGCAATGTACATTTCTTTGCAGCATCAGTGACCTTTGAGATTGTTGGAAGAATATGTTCCACCTATCTAATTTAAATAAATAGAGATAAGGCATGCATATTTTGGTTGCATGAAGAGAGATATGCAACTATGGTGGGGATGTTGTGTCTAAATAGAGCAATTGCAGTGAAAGGGTTGTGAGAAAGGGGTTGGTTTGTGTGATTTGAGGTGCAGAAGGGGTACATGGACGTAGAAGCGTATTCGTTGTGATTATTGTCTGTTTAGAAGGGATGAAGTACCTACCTGGGATTCTGCTGATTTTTTTGCTGGACCCTTAGTATTAAATCTTGTCCTTTGGAATTTTGATTCCCATGGATTGAGGATGAATTAAGCTTTGAAAATCAAAGATATGTTTTTGTATGCTTCCATATACAGTAAATACTCGATGAAAACAACTTTTTTGAATTGATTTTGGTTGTAATAGCTTTTCTCGATTTTTGTTGCTATTGTCAAATTAGGTGCAATATTTGAAAATAATTTGAATTAAAATTCATTCTAATTCAGAAATTAAGAAAAAACTTAATGATTTATTGTTGCTAGGGAACAATTTGGTGTTTATAAAATAATGTTTATTGTGCCAGCCACATATGGAACAACTATATTAGTTTTAGTATAATATAACTTCTAGTTCAGTTGATATTGAAGTTATAACAGTACTTTTGTGTCTATTCAACATGAGTTGAAAATTTGAAGGAAATTTGTTATGAAATGTGTTCAGTATCAAAAACTACCAGGGTAGAGTCAAGCTGGGTGGACGACTCTGTACTGTACTGTAAATGTTTGCACCTCTCAAAATATGCTTTTGAGAGCAGGAGAAATCTACAATTATCAAAACCATTTTTAGTAATCCCCTCGTCGAAGTATGGTTTTTTCCCCATTGTCAAGCTTTAACATTGCATAAACACATTCAGTAAACTGTATCTCAGAATATTTCAATGTGCGTAACATATGTTACTATAAAAAAACTTTAATTTTCTGAACGTAAAACACAAAAAAAAAACTCATGGATGTAATAAAACTATTTCATGATTGAAAAACATCACTATCAGAATACAAAATCATTTAAAAAATCTGTGCAATAATTTTATTAAACTTATGTTGATTACCTATTTAAATCAGGGGGATAATGCTTTACAAAAACGAGTTAAAATTGACCGGATTCTTCTAATTGATATTCCGTTTGGTCCAAAGTAAAACAAAAAAGATTTTTCATTACCGATAAAATAAAATTACAAATAAAATTCTTTTTAATGGAGTTTGTTGTATCAAAAACTTTGTATCTAAAGAAAAATTACACAAATGTCAGCAAGGCACAATAACCGTTAAACAAAAATGGGTTGCAATATTTCAACACTTCTTTAAAAATGTAATGCATCTTTAAAACCTATCGCTAATTATTAAGTATGCTTTATTTTTGTTGGGTTCAAACGGTACTACTGAGGGGGCCTTTTTTATCATAAATAAAATTTGTGTTAATAACAAAAAAAATAATTGAGAGTCGAAATACTGGAATCTTTCATTCACACCAAATGTAATTATAATATGAATTGGGTAGAATTTTATCAACATAAAGCATTGAAATAATCTGTAGAAAAATACTTTTTTCCCAAAAATATCATTGAAATTAAAATAAAAATGTAAATTGTTATAAAGTATTTATTATATTAGTATTCTATACAGGGTGTCCCAATTATACACCGCCAAAAAGTACGTGCATATTTCTGAGTGAACTTGATGACCATTTGTTAAATATTTTGTTATCCGAAAATGCTTCATTTCAAAGTTAGACATCTCCAAAGTTGCAAGAAAAAAAAATCAAAAAATCGATTACGTCCTAGCCGTTTAAGCTAGAGCTATCAAACTTGGCCGAAATGTTAAGGTGTTTCCCATTGACTTTGTGGGATAATTAGAAAGAAAACACGTAATTGGAAGTATGATTTATAGTCAGGTCATCCGCTTAATTATGAACAAGCCTTAAGTCAAGCATGACATTAGCCAACTAAGTTTAGTAAAAAAATATTTGAGGTGTATAAACAGAGTTTGTCGATGCATCTTTAGCGCTAATTTTCTCGAAAACGGCACGTCTACAGCAAAAAACAAAGAGGGACGAATTTTTTTCTCTTAAGTCGTACTTTCTTATGGACCAATGATATTTTCAATTTTATTCCAGAGGAAAAAAATCTGAAGATGGTAAGCGGATGACCTGACTATAAATCATACTTCCAATTACGTGTTTTCTTTCTAATTATCCCACAAAGTCAATAGGAAACACCTAAACATTTCGGCCAAGTTTGATAGCTCTAGCTTAAACGGCTAGGACGTATTCGATTTTTTGATGTTTTTTTTTGCAACTTTGGAGGTCTCTAACTTTGAAAGGAAGCATTTTCGGATAACAAAATATTTGACAAATGGTCATCATTTTCACTCAGAAATATGCACCTACTTTTTGGCGTTGTATAATTGGGACACTCTATATAAAAAGAACGATATTTTATTTTTGTTACTAACGTGGTAATGCTTTTAAATTACATTTTTACTTTCGTCCTTTAGAATTTGGATCACTGAGAAAAAGTGAATTTTGTGTTTTTTTTTAAACGAAGGTGTACGTCCGTAGGTTTTATTTATCCTTTTTTTCTCTAAGAAATTATAGTCACTCTACCCATGGTGCTATTTGAAAAAATTTAAAATAGCGACATAAAAGGAAAAAAAAGAATAAGTACATGCCGCAGTAGTGCCAAAAGATGTTCAATTAGTTATAATATAACCGGACCAATTTTTATTATCTTAAGATAAATGGTTTAGTACTTTTAGGAATGCCAATACCATACTGGGACACCCGGATAAATGGCAAAATGAGTCTTTCTAAGACCTGCCATTTTTTTTCTGAAGATTTTTGTGTCAAAACTTTTGATTGTAAACATTTATTTTATCTTAAAAAATTGTTAATGTACATTTTTCCAGTCAACTTCATTTTCTATTTTTTTTTCGAAACAACATGAATTTCTCGAATGCACTCTGAAAATGAACATTTAGGTAATTCCTTCAATTTTTCCACGAATCGAAACCAAGTCCTTGCATATTGATGAACGCCAGCCAATCACTATTCTATATGTTATGTTAAAGTAGGAGAAAGTGCCAACGAAATTCCCAAAATTATGTGAAAATATGTAGTGCATATCACGACATTGTTGAAATCATTTTGTGGCACGCACTTCTTGTCAATACTACATTATTGACTTGAAAATTGTTTCACATCGTTAAGCTGCAAGCGTGTGTTGCAAGAATGCTTTGCATATGCTTCTGTTGCAACAATAATTAAAATTATGTCGATAATTGCGCGCGCATTTTAATGTATGCTGTATTCTATTAACAATAAAATATGTAAAAGAATTCATTTAGAACACCAAGACTCCTATAGAACCATTTTAATTATAAATGATTACACCAAGTCGTAACTAACGCATTTTTATTCGGTCAAAGCATGTGGATATTTTAAAATATGAATAGGTACTCTACAAAAAAAAAGTTTACACCAAGTTATAGGGAAATTATTTGTCTTCCCAATGCCTTTCCAAAAATGGACACTTACACCAATTTTATAATAAACCATTACTGATGTGAAATACGTGTTCAACAAAAAAAATTTTGAATCAACAATTTTGTTTAAATATTACGACCTTTTTGCTAGTTTTGCTATCAGAAGCTCAAACGTGCAGCGGTAGTTAATTAAGGCTAAAAACTTTAGAAATAATTTTGTACACAACTTGATATGCGGACTTTTACTGAGTCAGGCGTTGTGCAATCTCTTTAGTTTATTGTAAACAAAATTATCTACTGAAATTTAAAAAAATGGAACGAGGACGTAGTTTCCCGAAACGATAAAAGAATTGTTAATTAACCTTAGGTGTATGATATGCGACAGGCAACCAACCTTTTTAAGAACGCAATTTTCAGTAAATAATGACAAAATTGTCTTCACGCTAAGAACATGCCTTATTTATTTTTGTTACACTATAAAAATGAGCACCGAATTTTGGAAAAAGTTTGGTACTTTAATAAGGTAAAAAGCAATAATTTTGGAAATCCGTCATTAAACACAACGTTATTTTTTTGTGTGGGCAAAATTTTTTGTTTTTTTGAATTAATTTTGCGAAGTATTCCTTGGATTTTCCAAAGCTTACGAAGGTTAATATTCTTTTAATTAAATACAGAGTGTTTTTTAAATATTGTAAGAAAATTCAGGAGATGATTCCTAATAGAAAATTAAGGGGGGTCTTTTATATACATTTTTTTTTAGATTTCTCCTTTCGGAGTTACACCCCCCTAAAGGGGAGCGGTAAAATGAGGTTTTTATTTTATTTCTCAAATTTGGATAAATGTGGAAGAATGATATTTGGTATATGTTTTATGCTTATTAAAAGGATTCCCATAGTCATATTTTCAATCATCTTCCACCTTCACAAGAGGAGGAAAAGTGCGACCCCTGTTGGTTTTTTTATCAGAACTTTTTCGTGGGTCAAAATTTTGCAATTAATAATTTTTTTTTGAAAGCGTGATTTATTTAGAAACTTTTTTTATTCTCTAGTTTTTCTCGTAAATCCTAGTTTTTGAGTAAAAAATAAAATAAGCAAACATGAACCATCAAATATTCCGATATAAAACGATTCATTTTGGTGGTTGCCATGGTTTGTTTACGTTCATATTGCGTAGATCTGACGGGTGTAACTCATTTTGACGTTTACGGCGACAACGCTAAAACGCCCGTCAGTTCTAAACCATGGCAACCACCAAAATGAATCGTTTTATATTGGAATATTACTAATAGGAAAATTTAAGCTTGTTTAGTTGCAGATACTGCGCAGCTCAACAAAAAACCGTTACATTTATTTAATAATCTTTAAAACTAATTGTAAGCTTGCAAGATTGGTTTTGGATTTTGATTTTTTTTTGCCATGTTCATAAACTTTTAAAGCAACCTTCGTCAAATTAAACTACCATGAACAAAGTAATTTTAGTCTAAATGCAAAAAGCAGTGCCAACACCAGTCTCTTTAGCAGTTGCAGTGGTATTTATTTATGAATCTACTATTTTAATAAAGTTTATTTATTTAAATAAACGATTCACAAAAACTTGACCATTTACACCCAAATAATTTCCCGAATTGCGACTATTTTTAGTCATGCTATACTTCCTTCCAATAGTTTCTTGATCGCTTTTGGGCGGGAAAAGCCCAAGTGTCCAGAGCGTCTGTTGTACAAGTCCAAAATAAAAATGCCAACGTATTTTTCAACGGCACATTCAAAACCGTCCAACGGTCGACCGTTCTAAATATTATTTGCTTTACACACGACACATCAAATGTCCATCTGGGAAAATTATGTGAGACCACGAAAGAAACTATCGAACCAAATCGCAAAAACGCACGGCAAAAACTTTCCAAAACCGATCAAAGTTTATTTCCGGAATTCGTTAACCTACTTCAGGATCGAATTTTTATTCCTGTGCAGGCCATGGTCCATTTTAAATGGACATAGTGACCTGGTTATGACCATCGGCCTGAAAAGGGTATAGACCGTATCTTTAAAAAATAATGCTCCTTGTACTCGGGTAAGCTGACCGTTCAAGTGAATTTTATTAAATATCCCTTTGGACACGATACCTTTTTGAGGTAATCTAGGGTATATTTAAATTGGGTCAGATTGCAAAAGGTCAGAGGGTATCAACCGATGTGTAGGCAGGTAGCTGTGGCTGGTGGACTTTATGGGTTGATCGGTTAGGGCTAATTTCGCCCGGGCGATGACCATGGTTCGCTGGTCATTGTGGACCGTTTTTTATGCAATGCTTAATAAATTTTACCTGCAAAACTCTTTACTTGACCATCGGTTTCCTGAGAAAGTTCGTCAAAAGTTTTGTTCCATATCAGGTAGCCTCAAGTACAAAAGCTGTGAACTAATTTTAATTCGCAAGGAATGGAATACATTCAACCGTTGAATGAACTTTGACCCCAAATTGTGTTTCTTTCATTTCAAAGTACATTCGAAATTCTTACGTTACAGAAGCTACGAACTCAGAAAGGGTTGTCCAAATTGAAGAAAAATGTCGGTTTTCATCAATATTACAAAATTTTAACATTATTACTGCAACTATTATCCCAAATTCACCACAATTTAAAAGAGTGAGTTCCAATTAATAATTTTTACGTAAATTTATTGTTAATCCTTAGTATTAAATATATTTTTTTAAACATTTATACAATGTTTTCAATATAAAAATAATATCAGTTGCAAAGAATATTTTATCATTTATGACATGGTAAATTAACTTCTTAAATTCAGCTGTCTGTTAATTAAATTTTTTAATTGCAATTCTCCGTATTGCATGTTTCAAACTATTACGCGCGGTTTTTAATAGAATTATTTATTTATATACATATTAATTGAACAGAACATTTTTGCTACTGTTTAAGTAGTATCAAATATTGTTCTGCAATGCTGTAACAATGGATTCAATTGACTAACTTCACAAGAAAAAATGAATATATGTACACGGGCAAAATACCTACCAATTGAATTAATCTATGTTTGTTAATTTAAAAATCTTGTTATGGAAGAGATAGACGTACTGAATGGAAACCTACAGTACATTATTGTAATACATAACAATATAGTTGATTGATATATCGTAAAAGTTCCGCGAAGATATACAGGGTGTTTATTAAATATTGTAAAAAACGGGAGGTGATTGCTTTTCGAAAATTAAGGGAGGTCTTTTTTTTTTCTTTCTAACACATCTCCTTCCGGAGTTACACCCCCTAAAGGGGAGCGGTAAAATTAGTTTTTTATTTTATTTTTCAAATTCGCATAATTGTAGGGGAATGATATTTGGTTGATGTTTTATACTTATTAAAAGGTTTTCCATAGTAATATTTTCAATCATCTCCCACCTTCACAGGGGGCTGAAAAGTGCGACCCCTGTTGGTTTTTTAATCAGAACTTTTTGGTGTGTTAAAATTTTGTAATTGTAATTGTAAGAAACAATACCAAGAGATAATAAACAGAAAATTGAAGGAACAAAATGCAGAAAAAGGACTGAAAGATAAATGGAAAAACTTCAAAGAAACATTGTTAGAGGCTGCAATAGCTGCGGAGAAGCAAAAATAGTGAACACAAACACAAAAAGAACAGAATGGTGGACTAGAGAACTATACTCACAAATATAAAAATAATAGCCGAGTGAATGCAGCAGAAATGAGATTTTTAAGAAAAATCCAAGAAAAAACCAAAAAGGATAGAATCAAAAACTCAACACTTAGAGAACAATTAAAGATAAAATCAGTTGAAACAAAAATACAAGAATGAGACGGTTGGTTCACATTTATAGGATGAAAGAAAAAAGGTTAACCAGAAAAGCCTATGAAGCAAGATCACTGGGAAAAACCAAAAGAGGTAGACCAAGAAAAACCTGGCAAGACAAGGTTAAAAAAACAACAGCGAATAGAAACATCAAATGGAAAGACATAAAATGATAGCACCAGACAGAAAAACATGGAAAAAAGTCAGCACAACACAACTTAACAGTCCTACACCAAACAGTAGAAGGACTCATGACTAAATAAATGTAAAAAAACCTTTTTCCTTGATACAAAATCTTAAAAGCAGTTTAGGGAAATGCGCATTGCGTTATTTCTTTTGTAAAGAACTGCGCGAATCTCATTTATAATTATTCACATCATCACAATAATTTACATATGTAAGTCCAGAGAACATCTCTAACAATGAGTGAAATCATAGATCAAAGCTAATTCTGTAGTAATATTTTCTGTGTAGAAAAATCTAGAACAGATGAAATCTGATGCGTATGTGCGTAATTGGATAACGATTTTCTATTCAACTCGTACGGTTTCCTTTAAAGTTGTAATTTAAATATTAAAATGAACTATTTCCACAGATGCTGAGAATATATAATAATAGCTAATGTAGGCTTTCAAGCTAACGTGCATTTATCTTCATCAAGTTTTACTCTAAATGCATATTAATTTTTAAGTTAAAAATGTGCAGTGCAATATTTAATTATATACTGTATTGTTTAGGTTGATTGATTCTTGTTTTTATTTATTAGAAATTGGTTATCTAATATGCTTACCTCTTATTGTAAAATATATCGACACATATACAGGGTGTTGCATGATCAAACGGCCAAACTTTAGTAACATGTTCCTTGAGTCAATTTAAGCAAAACATGTTATATGAACCACATCCAAAAGTCGATGGTCATATTTAAAATTGATTTTTTTTATTAACTTTAAAGGTCCATAACTCGCTAAATATCGAGTGTTGGATTGTCGGACTATGGTTTATATAACATTTTTTTGCTTCAATTGACTCAAGGAATATGCTCCTTAAGTTAGGCCGTTTGGTCAGGCAACACCCTGTATTTAAAAAAATGTATTTCTGCCCATGAAACGACAAGAGTGTTGCTAACTGGACTAGTACAAAAATCGAAATTTCAAAAAATGGTTTTTAATTTTTTGTGTAATAAGGGCTTCTATATTTATTTATAGTGCGTTATTTATAATAAAAATCAATGTAAACAAAACGAAAACAATGTTTATTGTGGCAAAAGATAGGAAGCAACAACATATTAGAAAGAAACAATATAGAACAGGAAACACATTTCAAATATTTGGGAACGGTTCCAGAAAGTAATTGAAAAATGTTTTTTTTTTGCAAATTTCAATGTAGGGTTGTATAATAAGGACTTAGTGCTTGATATGTGCAGTTAAACTTTAAAAATCGTGAAAAAATACCATTTTGTGTGCTCTTAAAATATAATAGCTGTACAAGTCGATTCGAAAAATGTTCTACGCAAATACTATTTCTAAGAAACTATATTTTAATATTTAGACATGAAAGATATGTAACTATGACACCTAAGTACTATATTCCACCATTAAAAATGTGCCTGATAAGCGTAACTTGCATGTTTCTCGTTTTCAGTTATCAAGAATATGTAAAAACTACGGAATGGGGACTTTTATACCGACATAAATGAGGAAAATTGCTCTTCATGATAACATTATCAACATTTTTACATAAAACTTTAACAATTGCCTTTATCGTTAGTTATGCCAACTATACCACCTATAAATAAATGGAGCAGAGGCAATTTGTTGATAATGGCTTGAAATACTTCCAAAGAAAAACGTAGTTAATTAGTATGATACCAAAAACACATCGGTTGTCCAATAATTAAGCAATTTTAGTAATAACAATTAATAATATCAGCTTTAAAAGAGCATACGAGTGCTCTAGAAAAAAAGCGATGTTACATTATTCTATAATTATTCTTAGTTTGCCAAAATGTTCGATTGATCCATATAAAAACCGGAGTTTAGACCTTAAATTCCATTTCAAATAGGTTTTGAAGCTTAAAAGAGCCGCATTAAATGCGGAATTGTTTGTGGTTATGTCCCTAACAAAAGTTTAAATATATCAGAAGATAAAAATCAGTTATTGCTAAATTATTCGTTTAAATATCCTATTGTAGCAGTCACATCTTAGCAGTAGCAGATGACACGTAATTTTGACCAAGCACATTATTATTTCCATTGTTGTTTTACATCCGTTGACAAGTATTAGTCTAATTATAAATGGTAATTAGGGTCTCAAAGTTTTCAATGCTGATCAGAGTCCGATCTTTAATCTTTTGACCTAAGATGCCATCTGCAATAATCGCAGGTAAACAGGAATATTCAACAGGAGATTATATCAATTCCGTAAATTTTTTTAAAATTGGCTCTGGAATATATGCAAATCGTGTATAAATATTGAAATCGCATAAATAACGTACATTATTGTTCTATTTTCAACCGTTTTCAAGGACCATTGCGATAAAAATGTTACATGCATCCGACAGTCGTGTAGCTAGCTCATGTTTTTCGATTCTTGAATGATTTTTTTTCCTTCTGTTAAGCGGAGATTAGATGCGGAGATAAAGTTTAGGTCTAATTTTATACATCCAAGAATGATTTTTCCTGCATATGAAATATATTTGAAGGTTTAATTTATGTTGGGAAAAGACGAAATCGAATTTGTGGTATTTATTTAGATTTGTTGTCTATCGGTGATCCCAAAATGCTAATTTGTATCAACAAGTTTTTGGAGTAACATATGAATTTATTTGTTTTTAAAAGATTACATCTTAAGAAAGGCTGTTCCGAGCGCTACATACAGGGTTGTGCAAAAGTTTGGAAACAAATATCTAGAATACAAACAAAACATTGGAATATTTCCTGAACCGTTTGTTCGTTATGAGTAAGCATGATGAACATGTTCTGTAAAGTTAAGGTGACCAACTTTCTTACAATGAAAAGGAGGACACAAATTAAAGAGCAAAAAAAAAGTAAGTAAATAAAAGACACATTTTATGCATTGTAAACATTATAATATGATAAATGCTTAATAAAAACATTTGTAACTAACACTAACATGAAATTTTATGCTTACATGCCTATTATAACTATTTAAAGGAGAACTTCTCCATTGAATGAATATTTTTTGTCAGTGTATTATCTTCTAACAATATATTGGAAATATCTGAACAAAAAATGTCCTTCATATTGAATTTTACGGCAAGTGCTGCAGCTAGAGTATCAACATTCAATCTCGATTTCTCACTTGTCCAAAAATCATTAGCAATTGAAACAACTCTTTCAACTGCTGCATTAGTTCCAGGGCAGCACAACACAAATTGAACAAGAATAAATAAATTTTCACATGGAATATGTCCATTTTTGAAATGGCTGAATATTTCCACCCATCTTTTATCAATTTCAACGTGTTGATTTTCCCATTGTATTAATTTTTCAGAATTTAAATATACATTCAGTCTTCTAATTTCTTCAAAGAGACAATTGTCGTCTATTTTAATATCTGGCAATTCTTTAGATAATTACTCAACACAAGATTCAATATCTGTCCAACATACTGGCGATGAAGCCAAAAAACACCATTGAAAACTGTTATTTCCCGTGAGGTTTGTTTTAGACCATTCTTCGATATATTGAAAACATGTTTGGTAAAAATTCTGCACTTCTTTGATAAACTTTTTCGTTATGCCCGGATTTGATTCCTCTAAGTCTGATAATTTTCTTTTTATAATTAAAGGAAGAAATTTTTCTTCAAATCGAGATTTATATTGAAGGATAAAGTAATTCAAAATAAGGCTAACTTCTGTAGCTGAAATGTGTTCACCTTCAAACTTTTGAATCGTTTTGTGAAAAACAGATGCTTGATTATGTACAAAATACATTAATATCTCAGATATTTCATTATTGAAAAACGACTCCAGGATTTTAGGACATTTGTCTGAACTCAAAAAATATAGGCGAAGAGGCTCGAATAATTGTAGAACACGCTCTATAGCAGGTGTTAGAGCAAGCCATCTAACTTTTGAGTATCCTAAAAGTTTTTTGTATTCAACATTCGCTTCTTCACAAAATTGTTTTAAAGTAGCCACGCGAACGGTAAAACGACTAAAATACAAATAAATTGTAGTTATTATTAATTCTACATCAATTGGCATGGCACATGACGCCGTGTTGATTGCATTTGACAAAATATGAGCATTACAGCCTATTCCTAGTATTTTCTTTTGAAGATTTACAGATTTTATTCTTCAAATATCGAAAAGGACAAAAAGGAGGACACTTTTCAAGGAAGGACAGAAGTGAAAAAAGGAGGACTGTCCTCCCTAAAGGAGGACGGTTGGTCACCTTAGTAAAGTTGAAGTCAATATCTTAAGTAATTGAAAAATTATTCGCGAATATGGTTCGAGACGAGCATAATAGTAAAGAAATTTTGCTTTGTTGAGTTAATTTTTGAAGTTACTTACAAAGAGAACATTGGAATATTTCCTGAACCGTTTGTTCGTTATGAGTAAGCATGATAAATATATCCTTAAAAGTTGAAGTCAGAATCTTAAGTAGTTAAATAATTATTCGCGAATATGTTTCGAGACGAGCATATTAGTGAGAAATTTTGCTTTGTTGAGTTAATTTTTTAAGTTACTTACAAACAGAACATTGGAATATTTCCTGAACCGTTTGTTCGTTATGAGTAAGCATGATAAACATGTTCTGTAAAGTTGAAGTCAATATCTTAAGTAATTGAAAAATTATTCGCGAATATGGTTCGAGACGAGCATAATAGTAAAGACATTTTGCTTTGTTGAGTTAATTTTTTAAGTTACTTACAAAGAGAACATTGGAATATTTCCTGAACCGTTTGTTCGTTATGAGTAAGCATGATAAACATGTTCTGTAAAGTTGAAGTCAATATCTTAAGTAATTGAAAAATTATTCGCGAATATGTTTCGAGACGAGCATAATAGTAAAGAAATTTTGCTTTGTTGAGTTAATTTTTGAAGTTACTTACAAAGAGAACATTGGAATATTTCCTGAACCGTTTGTTCGTTATGAGTAAGCATGATAAACATGTTCTGTAAAGTTGAAGTCAATATCTTAAGTAATTGAAAAATTATTCGCGAATATGTTTCGAGACGAGCATAATAGTAAAGAAATTTTGCTTTGTTGAGTTAATTTTTGAAGTGACTTACAAAGAGATCATTGGAATATTTCCTGAACCGTTTGTTCGTTATGAGTAAGCATGATAAACATGTTCTGTAAAGTTGAAGTCAATATCTTAAGTAATTGAAAAATTATTCGCGAATATGTTTCGAGACGAGCATAATAGTAAAGAAATTTTGCTTTGTTGAGTTAATTTTTGAAGTTACTTACAAAGAGATCATTGGAATATTTCCTGAACCGTTTGTTCGTTATGAGTAAGCATGATAAACATGTCCTGAAAAGTTAAAGTCAATATCTTAAGTAATTAAAAAATTATTCGCGAATATGGTTCGAGACGAGCATAATAGTAAAGAAATTTTGCTTTGTTGAGTTAATTTTTGAAGTTACTTACAAACAGAACATTGGAATATTTCCTGAACCATTTGTTCGTTATGAGTAAGCATGATAAACATGTCCTGAAAAGTTGAAGTCAATATCTTAAGTAGTTAAACAATTATTCGCGAATATGTTTCGAGACTGTCCGAAAACTGGACACTAAGGAAAAAAAAACGAGGCTAAAACTAACACCATCGAAATGAAACACCTCAAAAAAATTGCGGGGTAATTTAAATGGGACAGAATAAAAAACGAAAACATTAGAGAAATAACAGAACAAGAACCAATAATAGAGAAAATAAAAAAGGAACAACTAAACTCGTATGGCTATATAGTAAGAATGAAACCTGATAGAATCACGAGAAAAATAATGGGAATTGGAAAACCAGTCAAAAAACAAAGAGGGAGACCAAAAAGAAAATGGAGAGACCAAATAAGGGAAACGGGGTAAGAAAAAGGAATAACACAAGAAATGAAAATACTAGCAAAAGATGGAAGGGCATGGTGGAAATGAACTAAGAATACGAAACAACCCTCTGACGCAGAAAAGGCAAAAGGAGTCGAGAAGAAGAAAAAGAACTACGCTTATTTATATCATTAAATGAATCACTTAAATAATTCTATAATATATCAACTCGTTTTTGACTTTTAACTTAATACATTGACTTGTTTGTAAAAAGAATTTTTGTAACAAGAATTCTAAAATAAGGTTTGTGAATGCCAAAACTGCATCGCGTTTATTAAAAAAAAACGCTGACCACACATTTTATTTCAAAAGCTTTGAGAATGAAACGAATACACGCAGTGCTAGGTTCAAAAATCCACACATTTTAACCCTCTTAACTAACTTCATGCTTTCTGAGACTCATAGGGCAATTATTTTGTACATTGTGCACATCCCAGATTAGCACAAGTCAAAGAACTTACAAATTTAGAAATAACTGTGTGAAAACAATGACAGAATGTCACTGATACATTAATATTTACATTTTTAAGCATCCACATATCGTCGATTAAAGTGCCTATCAGAAAAAGTTCATTATTATACGTTTTAAAGTGATTATCGCGCTTCACGTTGTTAGAATGGTCTGCTATCAGAGGATGTCCTGTGTAATAATACACTCGTAGTTTGCTATCGTAAGCCCGCATGTACGTGTATCACCTGCGAGGTGCGATAATAAACCGAAGTACCTACACAATTACCCAACTGACTGACTCGTGCATGGCACTTTATTTATTTATTTATACTGCACCAGTACCAGTAGAGAAGCCAAGGAACTGCTAATTAAAAATAACGCCGTGAAATTTATTAATCCTCGTTTACTTAAAATTGTTATTCTCACTACTGACTTTGCGATTTTAAAGATTGAGTTGGCTGTTTTTGATTAGTGGTTTCTCATGAATGGCAGTATCCATTTCTTCTTTAGACAAAAACTATTTTTATTTATTTTCGTGGAAGTGGTCCCCTTTCGGGTTCCTGTACTGCGCGCTATTGGTCTTTTGCACCCTCTGGAAGAAGTTCTGTGTTTTTGAAGAACTCCAGGATTTCTTTAAAGGGTGTTTTTCTCAACTCTTCTTGGTTGGCTTTTACCATCTCCTGAAGTCTACGCAGATAGAGTGTGAATCCTTTACACTGGCATTGCTCATGAAGAGGAGTTTCTTCTTTCTCACCACATCCTCTGCATTTATCAGTCTCTGAGCCCTAATATGTAGAAGTTTGTTTAGCCCACAGTGTCCTGTGATGAGTCCTGTGGCTGCTCTGATGTCTCCTCTGCTCATCCTGAGCATTTCTTCTGTCTTTTCTTTAGAGACCATTGACAGGATGGCCTCAGAATGGGCTTGTCCTGCTACTTTTTTCCAATGAGCATTATGCCCCTCTATTAATATGTCATTAAGACACCGCTTGGCTGTTCCATAGGATGTACCAATTGCGGGTTCTGGTCCGAAGAAAAGTGTCTCGCTGCCAATTTTGGCTAGGCGATCTGCCTTTTCGTTCCCTGGTATCTTGGTGTGCCCAGGACACCATACCAGTTTAACATAATTCCTGCCAAAAAGTTCTTACTAAAAAACTAACAGGGGTCGCACTTTTCAGCCCCCTTTGAAGATGGGAGATGATGGAAAATATTATTATGGAAAACCTTTTAATAAGTATAAAACATATGTCAAATATCATTCTTCTACATTTATCCAAATTTGAGAAATAAAATAAAAACCTAATTTTACCGCTTCCCTTTAGGGGGGTGTAACTCCTAAAGGAGACGTCTAAAGAAAAATTTTTTACCCCCCTTTAATTTTCGATAAGGAATCACCTCCCGAATTTTTTCGCAATATTTAAAAAACACCCTGTATATCATGTGGGGTCGATTTATTCATTTTCCTTACTTTATAACAAAAATCTACAATTTCCAAAGTAGTTTTTAATTTGTCATTGTTTTCTAGCAATAGGCTTGTAATTGTGAGTTGTTAATTATAGGAGTAATATTTAAAGTTATACCTATACCCGAATGGCCTATGAAAATTAGGAAAAGTTTGATAGGGTACTTTTTTGGTAACAATTTTTCAAAAACAATTTCGAAATTCGAGTTAACTATGATATAAGGTTGTATTTTTTTTATATGGAACTCATGATAAAATAGATTTTTACCAGTGTGGCTTTGATTTATTTATTTTCCTTACATTATTAAAAAAATAAGTAATTTCTCATATTTTTCGTTTTCTAGTAGTACTACTCCAGTGTCATAATAATAAATAATAAGTAATAATACAAAAAGTCTGGTATGTTAAAATGTTTTATTTAAAGTAATAATAATTCTGAAGCTGCAATGAAACATATTTTAATCGTTAGCCATAAAGAAGAAGAAAGGTCCCACAATTAATGAGAATTTGTTTTAATCTTCAAAAAATAGCCTTTTTTCTGGGTAACGATTAAAATTAGTTTCACTTGCAGTTTCAGAATTATTGTTACTTCAAATAAAGCATTCTAATATATCTTATTTTTTTTCCCGTAATATTCGGAAGGCATTTCGTGTTTTTACGGTACAAAAATTTAAACAATCAACAATTAAACGTGATTATTTCTGTCAAACAATTGTTAAAACAACAGAATGACAGGTATTTTTACCAGGTATATTCTTAATGAAATAAGCCTACTACTAGAAAAAAATGAAATATGAAAAATTACCTAATTTTTGTGTAAGGAAAATGAATAAATCGTCCCTACGTGATATATTTTATTGGAATGGGGAAATTTGCTCATCCTGTACAGTCTGGTATGTCTGTGCAAAGCTGCATGCGTTGGTTACTTTTTCCATTGCTCGCTGATTTTTGGTCGTTGGCGCAGTTTGTGAATCCTTACGCCGGAAAAGCTAATGTGAGTTTCCTCTCCTGCCTATACATTTCAAACTTTCGGTGGCTAGTATAACGTGCAAGTTAAGATTATCGTTTGTTTTGAGACAATTCGAAAATAGTTTTGGAAGCTTTCTGCTTGTTATCGCTTATTAATAACGCTTGTTCGCTTAAAAAAGCGAAACACTTTCAAAAACCGCAAGAGGCATGTGGCAGGAGCTAGTTTTTATTGGAAATAACTACTTACCCTCATAATCTAAAAGTAAAAGTCGTTATACTTCCCGCCACGTGCTATAAGAACATATTTAGTTTGATCAACGGACTTCTTACTCAGGTGTATCAAACTAACAACGCGTATGGTATATCTTCAACTTGTAGACCTTCATCTCTCACTTAAAAAATAATCTACTTGTTTATTACATAAACAATTTTTGCACAGTTTAAGGTGAAGTGTGACGTCGGTACATTATCTGTGTAAGCATTAACTTTAATTTGTATGGTAAACAGTCCACTTCACTTTTAGGTATCTGACAAACGGAACGAAGATTCAGATAAATTTTGCGTTCCTTGTTTTTTGTTTTAAGCTAATGTGTAGAAGTTAGACCACCGCGCTAAATACAGGGTAATAGTAACGAAAATAATACATAAGAATATAAAAATTTTAATCTAAATCTTAGCGAGAGGACAGTGAGTTATTTCCTCAATGGATTTTGATGCGGAATGAGTCTGAGCGTTGTCTTGGAGAAAACACACAGAACTTTGCTTTTGTTTTGTTTTATTTGTTTCTGATTTCTTGTTTAATTAAAACACTCTTGGTTTCACATAAAACTTGCGAAAAAGCAATGGTTAAAAAAAAAAGAACTGAAAAAGAACAATTTAAAAATTGTTGATCTCAGAAATTGGCTGGGTTTTAAGAACCAAAATACCAATTAAAATGTATATTTCTCAATTAAGAATTGTCCTACGTATTTGAAACCGGGTTTAGGTAATATAAAGTAGGCGCGTGCCGTCTGTCTTGCAAGAACATCTGCCGTTCACCTTCGCCTACCTTGATCAGAGATGCATCTTGTACCATCAGCTGGTGGCTGGTCTGTTGCATATGTCGTGTTTCCACAATACGATAATAGCAGATCAAAGTATGCTGGTATTAAAGTTAATTACAAAATGTTTCGGAAATGCCTGACAAAATGAATTTTAAAACGTCCAGGAGGCTAGTCACCCCTTTGGATTACGTAAGAAGTAGAATTATGTTACAAAGGAGGTGGTTTTATGAACCCTTTGTGAGCGGACTTGAATTCAGTAGGGAATTTATTTTGCTGTCTTAAGGTAAAAACCAACACAGTTAAAAGTACAATACCATAAAATTATTGAAATACAGTAAAACACTAGATAAAAGCAGTTTTAGTTTATTATGAGTTTAAGCTAAAAAAAATCGTAAATTTTACGATTTGATTTTGATATTGACATTATTTTCGCCACTAGAGACGAAAGTAAAATTTTCAGGTAGGGTAGGCAGTGAGAAAATGACAACTTTCATATGCATGAGTAGAAAAAAGCAGTTATTACAACCAAAATCGATTCAGAAAAATTGCTTTTATCGAGTATTTACTGTAATTCGCTACGAATATTTTTAAGTGAAGACGAAGCTATGTTATCGTAGCTGGACCATGTATTTACATTGATAAAACACCCACAATCTTGTTGCTCAAGCACAGAAGGTGCAACCCATAAAAACACAATTTAACATGTTGAATACGAATTAGCGGTCGACGCAGTGCAACTTCAGAGTAAAGATATCATCTGACGGATGCTGCAGACTCCGATGGAATAACAAAATCTTGTGGTTTGGTGGCGCCTGGATTTAAGTACAAAAAAATTCTTTTGCGTCGACAAATTTTAATTTTATAGTTCTTGTAAACGTATCCCGACAAAAATGTGATAATATATTCCAAGAATTTTTCAACGTTTTTATTATAATTTTTATCGAAAGTTAAAAGCAAATACTTGAACTTCTAAATATTGTTTTAAACGGCAGAAAAATTATTGAACAAAACATAATTTCCAAGATTTGATCAACTTTTCTTGGGAGGAACTTTATTTTTAAATCCAAAATTTTTTTAGTATAACTATAAACCAAATTTTTGAGTACGATATGTAGATCATACTATTTTCACACGATCACAGGCTTAGAATTAATTAATTAAATTTCTAAATTACATAATATTACAAGGGCCATAATCATAGTTTTAGAGTAGAACAACCAATTTCCTTTTCAAATGGTTTTGTTTAAAAAAAAGGAACAATTAGCCTAAAATGTACAATTTTTAACAGTAAACAAACAGTCAAAAAAACTGCCCGCCTTGTAATTTTTAAATAAGTAGGAAAAAATCTATCTTTTGATATTTTTTAAAACGAAAATCTTAAAAAAAATATTAATAACTTGTTTCCAATATAATAGTGATGCAGGTAAAATACTTTGTTAAAATCATTAAAAACCAACTCAATTATTATAACCGGAAATGGTAAGACATATTTTGTAAGTGGTCATCAACAAATTTTGCTCATTCTGTACATAAAATTTACTTTTCATCAAAGAATGCATGCGATGTGACATAAACCAAAACAATTGAACATTTCAAGTACGTATGCACTATACGAGTAAACTATAAATTGTTTTTGGATAACCGAAGTAGCACAGGCGAATTGCTCTTGCGACAAATCCGTTGGCGAATGGACTTTTAAAGAATAGTAAGCAGAAATAGAAGACATAGTCGGAAATGCGTGCGTGGTTAGTTGCAACATCCGAGCAACGCATGTCTGCAAAATCAGGCAGCCTTTGCATAATCGTTTCGTAAATCTGCCCCAATCAGCACCTCAAACGAATTCTAGATCACGCCTGCAAAATATTTCGCATCTTTAAGGATTTCAAAATAACATTGTTTTGCGTCATCTAAATAATTACCATACGCGTTTCGATAAAATAATATTTCAAAATTTAAATAGTTTATAAAGATTAGGTACCTAAATATGAATAAAGATGATTAATAAGAAAATTAATGTTGCCGTATACACATAGCAGGGTTTGTCTGATTTAAATCAATTGATTTAAATCAGCTGATTTTTTAAATCAAGATCATGATTTACATAACCTTTTTTTTCACGATTCCACGTCACACGTCACATAAATTAAATGCACGTTTTACTTCCTTCCACCCGTTTAAACAACCGCCGGAATATTGCCTATTGACTTCTTATAGATCGGGGAGAAATAAAGTCTCTACAGGAGACGCATTCCGGTATATTTACTTTGTAAATTTTCACAATAATAATTAATTTTAGGGTCAAAAGATCTACAGCCTCATTCGAAACACCTGCAACAATTGGAAAAGTGTTTTTTAAATCGATTTCTCAGAAAATTTTATCCCTGATAAAAGTTGATGCATGACCTAAAACTAATTTTAACATGAGAAAAATTTATATAACACTAGATTTTAAGTATTTTAAAAATATTCGCCGAAGTAAGGTGCCCTTATTTTAAAACTTACAAAAAAATTCATGGGAGGAAATTGTTTAGAAATCAAAAATATGACAATACGAAATTTGACGTTATAATTTCATTTTCGAATTTTTATAGAAGTGTCAACATTCATTATGGATAAGTTTTTTATTATCGTTTAATCAAAAAAATGTATTCTTAAGAAAAGTTGATGCACGCTCTAAAACTTATTTTAAGTTTAAAAACGCCCAATAAAAATTCATACAACATTAGCTTTTAGCGATTTTAGAACGATTCGCAAGATTAAAGTGCTCTTATTTAAGGAATTAAAAAAAAATCAAGGGAAAATGATAATTTATTTAATATTATTATTATAATTATTATTATTTTTTAAATCCAGAGTCTAGGGACGCTTCGACAACTGAGGTCACTAGCGTCCGGGAGGAGGGGGCGGGGAACAAGGAAAGGGTGGGTAAGGTAAGGGTAGGTGGAAGTACTGTCACAGCATTTGCCTATAGTAGGTAGGGGAAAATATTATTTTTAAATTGTACAGGGTGCTCCAAATTCGATGGGATTGCATGGGTATCTCGGTTAATATTTAAGATAGAGAAACGGTTAAATTACCAAAAATGTGCAGTTTTTTGAGACAAACTCAGAACCGTTTTCAAAAATATTCTATCATTTCCGGTTTTCGAGTTATCGAATAAAAAGTGTTTTTTTGTCATATTAATAATGTGTCATATCTCCGTTATTGTTTTAAATATCAAAAATATTTATTAAGATTATTTTTGGATATTTTTATGTTTAATTTGATTATACTAAAAAAAATAATTTTACGCTCGCCGTTAAAAAGTTATCACACAAACTTACCTTTTTTTAAATAGAAACGATAGTTGGCTATGACCTATTTACATTCCTGATTTTTTTCTCATTCCAAATATATAAGGGTCGATGTATTTATTTTTAATAATACGCAGATTATGAAGGTTTTTTAGGTTTTTTTTCTAAGAAAATCATAGTAGGCTATGAAAACAAAAACCAAACAAGGTGTAAAACCTTACAAAACTCATGTGGTACAAGTTACCAAGGTTTTTTAATTTGTTGTGGAGATAAACATTGTAAATATTTGAAAATAAGAAAACAACGATATAGTCGGTATCAGCAGTAATGTAGGATATTGTTGTTTATCTTATGTTCAAAAAATTTCCTATTTATCTCAATAACAAATTAAAAAACCTTGGTAACCTGTACCACATGAGTTTTATAAGGTTTTACACCTTGTTTATTTTTTGTTTTCACAGCCTACTATGATTTTCTTAAAAAAAAAACACTAAAAAATCTTCATAACTTGCGTATTGTTGAAAATAAATACATCAACCCTTATATATTTGGAATGAGAAAAAAATGAGAAATTTAAATAGGAGGTCATATTTAATTATCGTTTCCATTTAAAAAAAGGTAAGTTTGTGTCATAACTTTTTAACGGCGAGCGTAAATTTTTTTTTTTTTAGAATAATTAAATTAAACATAAAAATATCTAAAAATAATCTTCATAAATATTTTCGATAATTACAACAATAACGGAGATATGACACATTATTAATATGACAAAAAAACACTTTTTATTCGATAACTCGGAAACCGGAAATGATAGAATATTTTTGAAAACGGTTCTAAGTTTGTCTCAAAAAACTGCACATTTTTGGTAATTTAACCGTTTCTCTATCTTAAATATTAACCGAGATACCCATGCAATCCCATCGAATTTGGACCACCCTGTACAATAATAAAAAGTTTTTTAATTTTTGCAGACTTTTTGATGTTAAAATTACTATAAAAACAAAAATTGAAATTTTAACGACAAATTTCACCGTTAGTCGTATTTTTGAAATCTGAACAATCTTTCTCTATGAAGTTTTTTTGTAACTCTTAAAATATGGCTGTTGGACTATTTCTAAAATCGCAAAAATTTAGTATCGAATACATTTTGTTGTCTTAAAAACTTAAAATTAACTTTAGGTCATCCACCAACTTCAAGAATAAAAGTTTCTGAGAAATTTTTAATAAAAAAACTTTTTTATTTATTGATACTTTTTGAAGGACCCTGTATAGAAGATATAATTTATTATGAATAACGAATAAATTAGTTGCAAAAATTTAAAAAAAAACCAGCAAGTTCCCTAAAAAAAATCAAAAACTCGTGATTTTTTTGATTTTTTAAATTTCCATCAATGATTTTTAATCTTTTTATTAAAAATCAAATTTTGCCCAACCCTGACGCATAGCCAATTTTTAATTCCAATGAACACTTTTTTTGTGAAAAATCTGTTCTTTTAAGAATACCTAGGCTGTTCTTGAGTCTATGTCAGCGTTAAATCAAGCGAATTAGAAGCTTTAAGATTTAATTATTAATCACCGAATTACAGCTTAATATATAAACTTCCTGTAACATAAGAAAACTAACTTCCTTTCGATCGCCTAAAACGTTAACCGTAATCCAAAATGTAAACATCTCGAATCTATTCTGTAATGGACAAAGCCAATTCTGCATGGTCAGCTCACAAAGACACTGAAACCATTTAATCTCGCAACGGAAGTGTCGTTTATTTCCTGTACAGGAACTCCTTGCCACCAAGAACCGGTTGCAGGTAGATGGCACCGTTCTCATCCGTTTTTAGCTAACAACGCTGCTTCAATACGGTATCTGTCTCAACGCAACGGATAGAGACGGACACACAACACGATTTAAGTTAAATAGAAAACCTTTTGTCCGGAATATTGCCCCCTTAAATTATAGTCTAAACAAGCGTTGACCGGGGACTGAAAATGTTAGGAAACCTGTTTATTTTGACTCGTGCGTAAGCGATAATAGGAACAAAAAACATCGTGAAGACCAGCGTAAAAAAGGGGTAGGTCAATATATCATATTTATGAATTTATGGACGGTCTGTTCGGACACTTTTCAAGCTTGTTTGCATAGCTGAAGACGTTATGATTTTTGAGAGATGGCCGTTGCCCGGTAATTTGCATCGTCACTCGGGGTATATTCCGTTTAAAAAAAGGCCCCAACTCAAATTGCAACAGCTACACAGGGGGATTAACCTCCTAAACACAGCTTGCAGAATATATGCAAAAATATTAAGTGATAGAATAAAAATCGTTGCAGACGAAATACTACTAGAAAAGCAGAACGGATTCATGTCATGTACAGACAATACATTAAAGTTAAAAGAAATTATTAAAAAACCAGTGAATTTAATAAAGAAATGTATATAAAAAAAATAACGGACCAAGTCACAAGTTTTGAATTATTTCCAAAACTAACATGTGTTAAGTTAAAGTAGCAAAAGATTTTTGTGATCTTTCAAAAAATGTAAAAATAATTTTTGTTTAATTAAAGTCATGGTTCTAAAATAACCTGGGCATGTTTAGCTAACATAGTCGAAGCCGTTTTTGTCAATTTTAGCAAAAGACGCCCAAGTTTCGGTACCTCTTTTGCAATATACACCGCATATATGGATGATAACATTAATACCGTAAGACCATACCCCATATAACAGGGGTGGCCAAGACGTCGACCGCGGTCGACTGGTCGACCGCAATGCCTCTGGAAGTCGCCCGTGAAGCTAACTTAAAATTTGACAAATTATATTGATAAATTCACAACATATTTGAATTTAAAAAATAATTCAAAATCATTTTCTGCAAATTATAGATACACAAAGTACACATTTGAAATCAATGGCTTCAAAAGAAAGCTTCTGGAAATTAATAAGCAGGGATAAATATCCAAATATTTGGAGAGTTGTTGCATATTTCAATGCCTTTTTTGGTACGACATATTTGTAAGATTAGCATTTTCCTGCATAAATGGGATAAAAACTAAACATAGGTCACAATTATCTGATCTACATTTGGAATTGTGTTTAAGAATTAGTTTAAGTTCATACGAGCCAAATTTTGACAAACTGTCAAAACTGTGTACCTATGCAATGCCAAGTGTCATCAAAATAAAACAATTCTATTATTTTTTTTTGTGAAATTTGCTTTTAATTTATTTTAATACAATTGTAAAACAATAATTTTCTTTTTTCCTGTATTTTCTTGAACGTTTTAAAATTCAGAACCAGTGCTAGAAAATAGTTATTTATAGGTAATTTCATAGTAGTCATAGTAAAATGTCTTCACCAGTTTGTGATTTTAGAAAAAAACCGTCATAATTTCGTAAGTATTTAAAATTTCATAAAAAAAAGACACAGTTCGTAAGTATCTTCTAAAAAAAAGTCATGGATTTGTAAATACTTAAAAAGGCCTTAAAAAACAATAATGTTTCGTAAGTACTTTACAAAAAACGTAGTCGCCCGCGGGTAAACTTTCTCTCAAAAGTCGCCCCTAACGACTAAAAGTTTGGCCACCCCTGCCATATAAGACACAATGACTAGAAAATTATTAATGTCATGGTTCTAAAATGACCTGGGCATGTTTAGCTAACATAGTCGAAGTCGTTTTGGTCAATTTTAGTAAAAACCGCCCAAGCGTCGGTACCTCTTTTGCAATATATACCGCATATATGGATCATAACATTAATACCGTAGAACAAACCTTGTATAAGATACTTCTTCTTCTCGTCTCCTTCTGCCTTTTCAGGCGTCGGAGGTTAGTCTCGTATCCCGAGTCCATTTTCGCCATGCCATTCTGTCTTTTGCAAGAATTTTCATTTCTTCTGGTGTTTTTCCTCTTTCTGCTCCCCAATCCCTTATTTGATCCATCCATTTTCTTCTTGGTCTCCCTCTTTGTTTTTTGGCTGGTTTTCCTATTTCTATTATTTTTCTTGTAAGTCTGTCTGGATTCATTCTCATGACATGACCATACCAGTTAAGTTGTTTCTTTTTTATTTTATCTATTATTAGTTCTTGTTCTGTCATTTCTCTAATGTTTTCGTTTCTTATCCTATCCCATTTTGTTTTCCCAGCTATTTTCCGGAGGTGTTTCATTTCCATGGCGTTTATTTTATTTTCATCTTTTTTCTTTATTGTCCAGTTTTCCGCTGCATATGTTATTATCGGTATTGTTATCATATTGTGTATTTTCATTTTCACTTTTTTGTCTATCTCTTTGTGTCCTAATATTGATTTGTTTAGTGAATAATAAAGTTTTGTTGATTTGTTTGCCCTGTTTGTTAGTTCGGCGTCTATTCTCCCGTCCTCTGTTATTATACTTCCTAAGTATTCATATGTTGTCACTCTTTCTAGCTCATTGTTTTTACATTTAATTTTGTTGATGTTTTGAGGGTCTTTTTGTTTTTCGTTTATGATCATTGTTTTTGTTTTATTTATATTCACTTCCATTCCCATGTTCTCTATTTCCTCGGTCCATGCATTCACTAGTTTTTGCATTTTGTTTCTGGTATTTGCTATAAGCGCTATGTCGTCTGCGTATAGTAGGCTATTTAATGTAATTATTTCTAGGTTTCTGTACCCAATTGCCGTGTTCAGTTGTTTATGTTTTTCCTTAATTCGTTTCCCTATCTTATCCATGAATATTATAAATAATAGTGGGCATAGACTGTCTCCCTGTTTTATTCCCTTGCTCATTCTAAATTCGTCTGATCTTTGTCCTGCAATTTGTATTTTTGCTCTTACTGTGTGATACGTGCTTCTAATTGCATTTATTAGGGTGTTAGGTATTTCTATTTCTCTCAGGGTTTTCCATATTTCTCTTCTGTCTACCGTATCGAAGGCTGCTTTTAGGTCTATAAATGTTAGGTAGAGTTCTTCTCCTTCTTCTACTTTTCTTTCTATTATATTCCTTATAATAAATATATTATCACTTGTCTGTCTTCCTGGTCTAAAAGCTGCTTGTTCTTCTTCCAGTTTTATTTCCACGTGCTCTCTTAATCTCTTTTCTAGGATTTTTGTATATAGTTTGTAGCTAGTTTGAGCTAAACAGATTGGTCTGTAGTTTTCACATTGTGATTGTTCTCCTTTCTTGTATATTGGTACTAGTAAGTTGTTTTCCCAGTCCCTGGGTATTTCTTGTTTCTCCCATGCTTCTTTGCATATTGCCCATATCCAGTCTATTCCTTTTTCTCCCAGCCATTTGATCATCTCTGGTACTATGTTGTCTTGTAAAAACCGCCCAAGCGTCGGTACCTCTTTTGCAATATATACCGCATATATGGATCATAACATTAATACCGTAGAACAAACCTTGTATAAGATACAATAACTCGAAAATTATTCAAGTCATGGTTCTAAAATTTTCTAGGCATGTTTAGCTAACATAGTCGAAGCCGTTTTGGTCAATTTTAGTAAAAGACGCCCAAGCGTCGGTACCTCTTTTGCAATATATACTGCACATATGGATGTTACATGACGCTTCACGGTAAGGTACATTGATGGAAACTGGTTCATAACCGCTGACCTAAGCCATCATTTCATAGTGCATATTACGTTACTGATATTTATTATAAATTTTGAATAACTTAAATCACAAAAAAGTGAATCTTCGCATGATACAATGTTCTAATTAAAACAACACTTTAAAGTTCAGTTATAAGCCTGAATAATTTAAATAACATAAATCTATTTCTGGTGACCTGGGCCTTCGTTGTTTTGTGGTTGCTCTTGGAATGGTCGGCATTGGGGCTATTACAGAGATTAAAAAAATGAAATCAATTCAAGAAATGATCGAAATCAGCTTAAATATTGTACATTTTCATGTATTCTGATTGTCTGTGTCATAGCAACACGAATTACGTTGTATTTTATTCAGTATTTGGTCTCCGCCGTGTAAAAGTGCGATCCGGGATCTAGGGCGGGTCCTGCAGGTGTCGGTCGATATCCTGCAGCTTCAAAAGCATCGTTCTCGTAGCCATAGCGACTGCCCGCCCCTCACACCTACGGCTGACAACCACCTACTAACAGCTTACAAATCACCAAAAGCTCACTGCTCCATTATCTGTCTAATAAAATATTTATACTGCCGGTTTCATTATTTCTATTGCTCGGTACAAATTAAATGGAAGAACTTGTTTAGCTTATGACTGCCGGTGTTTATGTAAGCTTCTGGCACTTTGTTATTATGATTTAATGTAGTATTCGAGTGTTCAAATAAAATGTTTCTCGTTTGACCTCAATATTTACAAATAAGTGGAAAACATGCTCATAATATTATTGTCGAAGGGTTATTTGTAGCATAGAGGACCGGGATTGGCATAACTGAATTTCTTTAGATAATTTAAAAAAGCAGAGCTGTAATTAGCAAAAGTTTAGCTCAAAACAAGAATACAATTGGCAGATTATTATTAAATTAAGAATTAAAAGCTTAATTTTTTTTTTCTTATATAAATAAGTTATGCACTAACACCAAGTCATTCGATATTTTCTTTAGCCGACCTAGCATCCCATCGGTCTAAGTACCGATAATTTATGGTGTCATTTACTATTCAGTTCAGGAAGAAATTTAGCACCAAATTACACAATTGCTCAAATTTAACCAACTTTGTAGCTCTTAATATAAACGAGATCTTTATGTCCGACCTCGAATTTGGGGCGCTCTATATTATAAGGTTAAACTAACGTCATATTTTCTGTTTAGCACAGATAATGTTGTACAGGGTGGGCAAATTTCGATGTTTTTTATAGGGAATCTCGGTAACTATAAGAGGTATCAAAAAACGGACCGCGCATCCTCGATCTCTTTTTTCGAGAAAAAGTTAATGGTGAAAACTAAAATTCGTTATCGTCTTTTATTTTCGAGTTATCGCCGATAACTCGATTTTTTCTCACTTGGTTATAAAAATAAAGAAATAAAATTTTTACTTTCTACAGGCACTTGTTTAATAAGAATGCAGTGGCGTAGACCATTTTCCAAAAAAGAAAACGAAATTCGGGTTGTGGCATAAAGTTGTATTTTTTAAACGGAATCCATAGTTGGCTATGACTTATTTAACTTCCTTATTTTTTTGTCATATATTTGATATAAGGGTTGATGTAGTTATTTTCAATAATATGTAAGTTGCGAAAGTTTTTTACTTTTTTTTTTAAAGAAAATTATAGTAGGCTGTAAAAACAAAAACAAAACAAGGTGTAAAACCTTTTAAAACTAATTTGGTAGACGTTACGAAGGTCTTGTAATTTGTTGTTGTGATAAACATTATAAATACAGGGTGTCCCAATTATACACCGCCAAAAAGAAGGTGCATATTCCTGAGTGAAAATGATGACCATTTGTCAAATATTTTGTTATCCGAAAATGCTTCCTTTCAAAGTTGCAGGAAAAAAAATATCAAATAATCGATTACGTCCTAGCCGTTTAAGCTAGAGCTATCAAACTTGGCCGAAATGTTTAGGTGTTTCCCATTGACTTTGTGGGATAATTAGAAAGAAAACACGTAATTGGAAGTATGATTTATAGTCAGATCATCCGCTTACCATCTTCAGATTTTTTTTATCTGGAATAAAATTGAAAATGTCATTCGTCCATAAGAAAGTACGACTTAAGAGGAAAAAATTCGTCCCACATTGTTTTTTGCTGTAAACGTAGCCGATTTCGAGAAAATTTGCGCTAAAGATGCATCGACAAACTCTGTTTATACACCTCAAATATTTTTTTTACTAAACTTAGTTGGCTAATGTCATGCTTGACTTAAGGCTTGTTCATAATTAATCTACGTAACATGTCATTTGGTTTCTTTTAAAAAAGTTATGTCACAACTCGAATTTCGTTTTTTTTTTTGAAAAATTGTCTACGCCTGCATTCTTATCAAAAAAGTGCCTGTAAAACGTTAAAATTATTTTTGTTTATTTTCATAAACAAGTGAGAGATGGTTATAAAACGAAAAATCAAAAAATCGATTTATCGGCGATAACTCGAAAACAAAAGACGATAACCAATTTTAGTTTTCACCATTAACTTTTTCTCAAAAAAAAGAGATCGAGGATGCGCGGTCCGTTTTTTGATAACTCTTATAGTTACCGAGATTCCCTATGAAAACATCGAAATTTGCCCACCCTGTACATACAGATTTGTACGTCAGTAACAGAAAATTTCGCATTCAAAGTTATTTAGATAAAATTCAAAACTTAAAATGTTGTTTCACAGCTGGGTTCATGCTTCATACCATTCTTTAAAAAAAGCATTACAATGTATAAATAGCCATAGCGCGTAAAAAATTTATCATTAAAAAAACAAACTGTTATCGAATTCAGGGCCAAACCAAGCTAAAAGTGACTGACTAAATGTTAAAGATAAGGATCCCTAAAGATTTGCATCCTATTTTACAAAAATTTTAAAATTAATTTTAATAGTTTATATCATGCGCAATTATCATAAATGGTTCTGCATGAACAAGAACGTGTGAAGTTACTTTAAAACTGTGCATAGTAATGTTTCCTTGTACATTATTTGAAAAAATAACACTTATGAAAATGTTTTTTTTAATGACAATGTAACCGACTTATACAAGAAACATTTTTCACGATGTCTGTATCAGTTCAGCGTCCTGGCAACGGCGCCCGCGTCTCGACGCTCTCCAAACCCGACGTCATTGGTTCTCTGACTATTCGTCGCAGGGTTACTTCTCCCAGTCTAGCGTTTGGACTGGTTCATACTTATTTTAGCTTTGCGCCGTTATTTCAGCCAGTGAGTCATCTCAGGTAAACAGATGGGGTAGAAAAGTTTTGCATGATTTAAGAGGATTATTGATTTTCTCTGCGTTTAGTTAATTGCGTTTTCTTCGCGTGCTGTGGTTCGTTCACGTTGCTTTTATAACTTTGCCAAACTAAAATTGACTTTGTTGGTATGCGCTGCCAAAATATGTTTCGACAAAATTCAAGTTATTTGGCTCATACGAATTATTTTCGAACATACGGGGGGCCTGCTGAATTTATTGAGAACTTTAATTACTGCTTACGTGTTGTTTAACATTTCTTCAAACAATTCAGCCAATAACTAAATTTTCGAATTTTTGACCAAAAAAGTTCCAAGGACAAATTTTTAAAAACTTTGAAGGCTGTAAAAAATTATTTAAATCGGTTTCTGAACGAATTAACAGTCGTTATTGAATGCATGAAAGTTGCTTAACACTTTCACAAACCATTAAGTATTTGGCCATATGTTTGAACTTTTTATTAACAAAATTTTTGATAACTGGCCAAAAAATGTCTAAGGGTTTACGATTGGTAATTTCTTAAAAAAGTGTGAAAAGCTATAAAGAATATTTTTAATCGGTTTTTGTGCGAATTGTTTGTAGTCTAATGCATTGTCTAAATATTGTTTAACATTTTTACAAACAATATAAATTATTGCTTAAATATTGGATTTTTTACACAAAAAAACGTATGTACACATGGCAAATTTTCAAAAAAATTGAAGTGATCAAAACAATATTTAAACTCTGGTTTCTATACAAATTTGTAGTTGTATAACCTAGCATTATCTTTTAAATGTAAGCCAAAAATTTTAAATGTTTGACCTTAACATATTTCGAATCGTGAACACAAAACTTTCGAAATATTAAATGTAAATTTTTTCGAGTTATTGAATATAAATCACGAAGTTTTTTAATCAAACTGTTATAAAAAGTATTTCCCTGCCATTTAATTGAAAATATATAAGCGATTAAAATACACAAAGCGGATATCTGAAAATAAAAGACGATCACAACAGCAGGTGAGGATTCTTAGCCATAAAAGTATTACGCGCGCTATTAAAAAAGTGCTGAATATGCATGCAAGTGAATACGCTATGTTCCTGTGTTCATACGCGTGAGATTTTGCGTGAGCACGCATCGTCCGTCAACAATGGAAAATTAATTGCATTTCTACACAAATAAACAGGATTCAATTGTTTCGAACAAGTAGGATCGATGCTTCCTTATCTAAAAGTTTATAAATCACACAGATTTATTTGTATGGGGTGTCGATTTAACGCACTGGTGAGAATGAATACTCTCAGTTAATTATTTTGCTAATTGAGCTGCTTAGAAATCGTTAAAAAAGTTTATATAAATTAACCAAAATAGTTCAGTTGTATCCAAAATCGCTTACTTTTTCCAAAAACGTTAAAATATACAGGGTGTTCCATTTAAAATAACAAAATTGGGGTCATTTCCGGCGAAACCGGAAGTGAAACAATTGTAGGCATGTGCTCAAAAAGCCCGTTTTTTTGCACATATCGTGTCCAAAATTTCATTTATCTAAAATTAAAACTAAAGAAAAAAGGGGTTGTAGCACATTTTATTTACACCCGGTATAATAAGTAATAGTAACTATGAACATTAAGAATTTACGAATTTGATGAGTAAACCAACATTGTCGTAGGTTTTCATCCAGTTTAGTCACACAAAGACGAACGCAAATCATGCAACGATGACTTAGAACGCACACGTCACCTACTCTGATCAATAAAACATCACACTAATAAAACTGTCTGCATTTGAACAGATGATTACTGGTGGACAGCCGAGACATGGCCATTAATTATGGCGACGACGTCACGCGCACCGGACCATACTCCCTCTGGATATGTTTGTGAGAGTTCCCTGGATACTTTGGCTAATTAACGGACGCGCACACATTAGCTTCCGCCTTTTTGTGCCCACTGTGATAGGGAGAACTCGAAATGCGACGGAGAAAATGAGATTGGTCACGCTCCGGCGAACAAAGTACCTCTTTCTTTACATGGTAATTTTTTTACTTTTAAAAACAAACACGACTTTAGTTTTACCGTGCGCTCCAAGACGATGTTTACTAAATTCGTACGTTATTTAAAGATTACACTTAAAGGTAGCGCTAATTACGCAAATTCAAGGGGAAAAACGCGACGTGTTTCTCGGCAAGGTTGTAAAAACGAATAAAAACGTACGATATGTCAAGCTATCAGCTGCCGTTCCTCTGCGACGAACATTTTTCGACATTCCCTTCACACGAGAAAGACAAAAATATGCAACACTCTTCATTGGCGTACGCAGAAAAATATTTGCAAAAATAATACTGACTAATTTCAAACGGTGCTTGGTAAATGCTGTAATTAGAAAAGGATCTAGGGGGGCTAGAAACAAAAAGTGAGGTGTAAGAAAGAGTTGCGAGGGGTCTAGGGTAACAGGTCAAGGTCAAACGTACCCAAAAATGGCATTTATGAGTAAAATATACTACCATAATATATTTTATATGTATGGAAAAGCAGTGTCGCGCAATTTTGAAATGCGGTAATTATAATTTAAGTTCTTCTCCAATTTTCAAGGGGGGATTTATCCCCCTAATCCCCCCGCCCTAGCGTACGCCACTGACACTCTTTTTCTAAACTTAAATCAAAAATTACTGAAAATTTGTATTCTTTCGTCAAATTTCCATGAATTACGCGATCAATTTTAAATATGAATACAGGGTGTTTCGGAAAAGTTGGGCTGGGTATACGATAAGTAATCAAGAAGTACTTTCTACAATTCAAACAAAAAATTACCTCCTAAATATGTTACTTAATCTGCATCGTTGCCAGTTTAGACAATGTTAAATTCATTTTGATCTATTATATATGGCTAAAGCTATACCCTCTTTTTTATAACACGCTGTACATATACCTTGAATAAATTATCACGTTTCTTCTTATAGAATAATCTTAATAAAAAATGCTTCACTCCTTACTTAGAAACGATATACGATTGAGAAATCATAGAATTAGCACAATTTTATAAAGAAAATGAGTAGTAGCATGACCAATAACCATTTTTAAACACATATTCAAATAGTATTGAACGTCAGTAAACATTATTTTTAAAATGGCATATTTAATTTGGTTTTGATAAAATACAGTTTTCGGAAGGAAAAAGTGACTTTGCAAGGCAGACGAATTTAGCCGTTTGAAAAATAAATTTCTTGGATCTTACACGAAGGTCAAGACGAATTTATTATACAGGGTGGTCCACATAGAAGGGCCACTATTGGGATCTCGTTAACGGTAAGAGCTACAAAGAAGTTTAAATTAGACAAATTGTTCCATTGTCGGAGACCTATTCAATGATGCTTTAATGTTTTTAAAAATTCCCATCGCATGCTAGATAATCAACAAAAATCAAAATATATACTTGATATACTTGATGGTACAAAAATATTTTTGGGGAAAAAATTGTAGATTTTTTTACGCACTAAAAAAATGAAAACATTCGTTTGTTTCAATATTGTTCAAATTCTTAGATAAATTGTAAACTTGCATTTTTTTAAATAGAAACCATAGTTGGCTATGACCTCATAAAAAAGCATTTTTTTTCCTCTTTTCAATGATATGAGGTTTAATATATTTATTTTGATATTTAGGCCTCAAAACAAATAAAATTCATTAAAAAGTCCCTATTAAGCTAAACAGTGCCATGAAAAAAATTGCAATTTAGTTTTGTCATTTAACGCAAATTTTAACTAATGTAAAAGTAAAACATTTAATCAAAAATAACGAAAATTTATTAATTTTTAAAAAACAGCTCTTCGTTTAATGCTCATGAAACAGCTTTTTTTTTACCACACTATCTTAGTCAAAATACTTATACAATAAAAGCAATAAAAAACTAGACTTTTAATTATTACAAAATTATTTTTACAACCAATTTACTTTACGTATTTGTTCAACGAATTACAAACAAAAACATGAAATTTGTAATTCTGAATTAGTACATCTAATAAAAGCAACCTATGAAAATAAACAAAAACAACGAAACAACGATTTAAAAAAAATGCTTATTTTGATTTTTGTTTATTATCTAACGAGCCATGGACTGGACATGTTTAAAAACATTAAAGCATCATTGAATGGGTCTCCGAAAATGGAACAATTTGTCTAATTTAAACTTCTTTGTAGCTCTTACCGTTTACAAGATCCCAATAGTGGCCCTTTTTTGTGGACCACCCTGTATATAAACAGCTGGTTGTCGTCTACCACATCCTAAACATCATTTCTTTTTATCGTTCCAATCTTCATCCGTTAGTTTTTTCTGCCCATTGCCATTTTTACCCCTTCTATCCATTTCCTTTTCATTCTTCGCATTTTTCTTCAAGGTGGAAACCATGTCAGTGTTTGATGTGGTATGTGCAAGCATTCTGTTAAGATGATGTACCAAATCAGTTTATATCGGTCAGGCTATTTACTGCATTTTTTTCCATGATCGTTAGTTGGCAAGACCTTCTCCAGAAGTTAATTTCCATTGCTCTTACTCCATATTCTAAATATTTAGACATGGTCCACCTCAGCTTCGTATATAACTCAGCTTTGTACAAACGATTTAAATATATGGCTTTTGAAGAAAAAAGCTGCCGCATGAGAAAATGAATTATCGGGATATTTAATTTTATTACTGCTCTTTCAATCCCCAGCAGTTATTTCGTGATCGTTAATCGAAGATATCTGACTGCTTCTTTAAAATTTGGAAGCAAAACATGCCTCGTCATGCGGTCACGTAAGTTTTTAATTGTCTCGTTTAATAATGCACCATTTACAAGATTAGATATCCGCTATGTTGACCTTATTAAAAAGTGTCTCCGCTTTCTCTGCACTAATATATCCAATCATTGAATGTAAATCAAAGCTGATGTAAATAGCAGATGAGTGTGAACAATGCGGTCATGTTCTCACGACCTCGTCAGGCAGCTATACGTGATCCTGGACGCAACTTATTCGGACTGTGATTTTCATTATACCAGCACCTTAACAGCAAGTACCGATATATCGTACGTACGTATGCAGATGCGAGGAAAATTTCACCTACTTACAAGAACTGAGCCACGCTTACGAAATAGTTGTTCGCCAAATAGTTTTCAGTAACTGTAGAGCTGGTTCAGATCCAGTTCGTTTTCCAAGCAATTTCATTGCGTTCAGAAGTTCTGAAAATTTGTCTTGCCTCAAGTTCTTTCACAATCAAAAAGTTTTATGTGTTTAGTAACCGCAGAATAAATCAAGCTGGCACAAAGAAATGTAAAATATCAGACATGCGAATAAAATTTTCGTTATCTGTGATAATGACTGCGCAACCACAGAATATACTTTCAAATAAGATTCATTCTATTATGGACGCTTAGGGCACTGTTGTCGAATAGGGTATTATAATATACAACGTGTCCCAGATAACATTTCCAGTATGGGGATCTCGCTTATTATAAGAGATACAGGTTTGCTTAAATTAGATGAATTGTTTTTAAGAATAAGAGGAGCTACAATCGATTTTTAAAAGTATACAATTCCTCGTACTTTAGATGTTATAGCAAAAAATATGAATATGTTTTATTTCTTTTTTCTCTCATAACTTTTTTGTCTTAATTGTTAGTACAATTTTATTTGTACTTCCTTAGGTACTTTTTAATGTAGAATGTAACTGTTATTTTAATTTTTTATCACTCACCATTTTTGAGATATTACCCCTAATTTCATTTTTCCTATGGGCCGCGAGTTGGCTATGAAATAGTTTAATGTGCTTTTTTTTCTCTTTTTGATGAGATATTACTTGCTATATCTAAAATTATAAATAAGTGACAAAATAAAGAAAAATCGTAATTTACCAATCACTTATCAAGCTATCTATGAAAAAACAAAAAACAACCAATTAAATGTAAAATGACAGTATAGGTATCAAACGCCCATGGTATCATATATACAGTAAATACTCGATAAAAGTAATTTTTCTGAATCGATTTTGGTTGTAATAGTTGTTTTTTTCGAATTTGGTTGCATTTGTCAAATTGGGTGCATTATTTTAAAATAATTTGAATTAACGTTCATTTATGATCAGGCATTAAGAAAAAATTAAAGATTCATCGTAGCTGGAGAACAATTTGGTGTTTTTAAAATAATGTCTATTGATTAAGTGAAAATCAAGACTTTTTACAACTGCAAAACAAATTGAACAAAGAAAATCAAAACTTGATTTTTACATGCTTAGTTCTGTAAAAGCTTGCTCACTTATTCTTTTTAAAAATAATACGTCCTCTAATGACGGAGAAGCCTCTGTCCAGTCAACTGCAACATCCAAACTCTTGATTACATTACCTATGTTGGTAATGTCAGTGGTCATATCGATTTCTTTTTCGTTATCTTGATCGTTCAACTCGTTTACTGATTCACTAAATGATTGTCGACTATTTCTTCATCGGCAATGATTATGGACGTTTCACCTATTCCCAAAGACCATTCCATGGTTTCTGCATCTGTTAAGTTTTCTTCAGAAACAACACGTCTACACAGGTGTGGAATGATTATTTTATTTCGTTGTCGAAGTTTTACCAATGGAATCATGTCCTCCTCGTCCCATGCATCATGATCTTCTGAATTTATGGATTAAATACGACTCTAAATCAATTTTTAATGACACTGGTTGAAGCTTTATTCCACGATTTGGTGATCATATACGCAAATTTTTAACAGATATGATTTTCAATTTCGAAGAAATATCATCACCAGGCATTGTATATAATCGCAACAACTGTTTCTTCCTGTGTGCATCCTTCATGGATTTAATTATATGTTGATCGAGCGGTTGAATAAGGGATGTTACATTTTGCGGGAAAAAAATGCCTTGCTGTTACCATCAACTGATGAGAGCTCATCGAATCCAGTGTGACAGAAAGCATTGTCGAGTAGCAATGTAGCTTGTGGTTGAAGATTTTGCTCTTAAAGATACGCTGTGACTTGCAGAATAAACTGGCTCTGAAACCACTCTGTAAAAAGAACCCCGGGGTTTGCCAAGCGTTTTTTGACGAACGATAGTACATATAAGGCAGAACTACTTTTTTAAAGCAGCATGGTTTTTCTTTTTAGCACACTCTTAGCACAAATATGAACAAACACAGAATAACTTTCGTGAGTAACTGAGAAGATATCAAAATATTCCTCCTTTTACACCATTTCCTCAGTCCCGTTAGTAACAAGTTACCATGAAAAGATCCCTTCTTTTCCAAAATTTTGAACCCATTCGGAATTTCTTAGAAGTTATTCTAATTCTAATCTATTTCACTGTAATTGTCACAGTTAGGTCAAGTACCTATATATGTAGAAACCACTGATCTATACAAGTGACTGATTCCCAATGGAATCGTAATATTTTCGAAAAGGTAAAAACAAAATTAAAGTTGCATTTTTGTCGAGGTAACTGAATTGAAAAAAAGTTGTTTTTGCAATGGTGCTTTTATCAAAGTTGCTTTTATCGAGTATTTGTTTTGATTAAGTAATTGATTCCATCCAAGGTTTATGAGAGGGATGATGGCATCCCTTTTTTCAAGAATTTTCAGTTGGATAAATCATGTGGATTTTTTGAAATATAAACTGGTGTCTACAAATAAAAAGTTCACACTAAATTACACGTAAGACTTCTTAATTTTTTCCAGAAATGGACTAACACACCTTCCATATTTTCATTCATTTAATACGCCCAAAGATTGTAGTTGTCGTTTACAGAATAATACGCCATTTTAATAAAAAACAACCGACGTTCTAATAAAAACAAACGAAAGCGTGAATTTAATCTTTTGTTTCTTTTAGCGCGTTCTTTAATTTTGTCGTTAGTGGCGCGTGCTGTAAATCGAGAATGATATCATCAGAACGTAGCATTAGTGACAATGAGGCGGTGAACTGGTCATTACTATACATTAGGTGATTATGTCCACAGATCCCGCGTCCCAGCTGTTCCAATTCATCTGCTCACGCAACATCCCTGATGCAGTCCGATAATAACACGCGCCGTGTCCTACCTGCTTGATCAGCTGATTACTTTCTACCATCTGCCCTCCCGTTGACGCATTTCTTCTGTTATTATAATAATACCCAAATTAACGTTGCAGTCCACTCTGTTTCTGATTTTGATTAGATCAGCTGATAATATTAGTGGCTTGTTATTGTCGACGATCGCGGTGTAACTGAGAATTCCTTACAATTCTGGAATGGTGTGACGAAACGTCTTGTTAAACTCAAAGTACAGGTGATTGTGCCTTTGTGATTTTTAAAGCAAACGGTATCTTTTCACTTGTTTGCACATTTTGCAATCTCGATAATTTTTTTAACGAACATTTTCAAAATTGTGCGTTTTTTTTAGGTCCTAGAACCATTGGCGTGATTTCCACTTGGTCAACTGCTTTTGGAAAGAGTGGTTTTGTACTTTATCCAAACCACCGTTGCAGATTTTTAGCCATAAGGTTCCTTCACGCTTGGTCTTCACTTTCCATATTTTCCCTGGATGCCGATATGCAGTAATGGGTTCTTCTGTTGCTTTACTAAAACATTGTAATGTAAATTATTTGTATTCTTAATTTTTTCCAAAAGTAGTCTTACACCGCTTTTTCTCAAAAGATTATATTGATAATAATCTTTTAATATACTTATTGTCTAGTTCCATTAGACATAAGGCCACTAAATTTACAGACGTATAACATATCTCTTTTTAATATAATAGTTAAACTTAACTAAATCAATGAACAGTTATTCAAAAGTCAGTCGTTGACGAAGTCTGATGATTCTTCTTGATACAGATCAACTACAGACTACAGAGTCGTTAGGTCTAACTGTCTTCTTTGATGTTAGTTCCATTAACATGTTTTATATTAATCTGGTTTCTTAAACGTTCTACCTTGTACGTCGATAATGAATGATTTTGATCTTAAACTTTCTTTAACTTTTACCCCATGGCTCATTTCTTTTCACTGGTTCAACTTTAGCTCTTACTGCGTTGGTTCTTCTCGTCATTAGTCTTAGCACAGGACTACCAATTGCTGCAATCAAACTGTTCCTCCAATTCTGTACGGCGTGATTTAATCATCTTCATATATTTTAGCACTTTAAAGAATTTTATTTGCTGTTTTTACAGCTGACATTTATCAGCACAGTTAATTTACAGCCTCATTCAAAAAAAATGCAAAAATGGAGAAGTTTTTTGTTATTGATTTCTCAGAAAATTTTATTCTTAATAAAAGTTGGTGCATGGTCTAAAACTAATTTTAAAATGAAAAAAAGTTCGATGAAAAGTCATAGGACACTAGATTTTAGCGATTTTTGAAATATTCGCAGGGGTAAAGTGTCCTTATTTTAAGAGATACAAACAAATTTTATAAGAAAAAGTTATTTAGAATCCAAAAATAGGGCATACACTTTTATAAGAATAAAATTTTCTGAGAAATCAATACTATTTTTTGTCCATTTGTTACAGACTTTGTGAATGTTAAATTTTCTTAAAAAATAAAAATTGGAATTCGACCGTCAAAATTTAAATTTAGCCTAATTTTTGGATTCTAAATAACTTTTTATTATAAAATTGTTTGTATCTCCTAAAATAAGGGCACTTTACCCTGCGAATATTTTAAAAATCGCTAAAATCTAGTGTTCCATGAGATGACTTTTCATTGAACATTTTTTCATCTTAAAGTTGGTTTTAGTTAGACCATGCACAAACTTTTAACGAGAATAAAGTTTTCTGAGAAATCAATAATAATTTTTTTTCCATTTGTTACAAACTTTTGAATGTTAAAATTTCTTGAAAAATAAAAATTGGAATTTAACCGTCAAAATTTAAACCTAGCCTTATTTTTGGGTTCTTAATAACCTTTTCCAATAAAATTTGTTTGTATCTCATAAAATAAGGGCAATTTTTTCTTGCAAATATTTTAAAAATTGCTAAAACCTAATGTCTTATGACTTTTTATTGAATTTGGTTATCAAGAATAAAATTTTCTGAGAAATCAATAATTTTTTTTTCCATTTTTTGCAGACTTTTTGAACGACACTGTATATTTACAGCATCTCTCTTCTTTCCGAGGATGTATTGATTGTGGCAAAACAATTTTTTACGTCCTTCCAAATACCGCGTCGCTACGAATCTACCACGAAAAATAATTAACTTCTTAATAATTTAATCAGAGTTATCTCTTTTATCGGTCGATATGGCCCAAATTAAGTGGTACATCCTGTATGAGAAATTTGAATACATGCACGCACTTAAAGATATATGGAAATGAGCTGTGGAAGTTCTCGAGATATCCATTAAAACATAATTTTTGTAGGATGATCTGCATGCTAGTTAATTTTTAAAAGTGCTTTTAATTACGTGTAATAAAATTTTGCGCCTAAAAACGCAACAATAAAGCAGAATATAGAAATTACGCCTTGTGAAATTTAACGACCACAATAATATTCACAAAATTTCAAGGCATACCAACTTCATAAAACAGTAGCCACAACTTTTAGTCGTAATTATGCGTAATTACACTCTCTATCTTCACATTAACAGCTTAATTGATTAAAACTAGGCTAAAATATGGTTAATTTACGTCGTTTGTATGTAAAAAAGAAATAATTAAAGTTTATAAACCGTATATTACACACTTTTAAGCGATTTTTGTCGAAAGTTGTTTTTATTTTGCGTAAAAGCGGATGATGGACCGACCGCGTCAATTCCTGGGCGCGTGAAAACGAAATTAATTAATTTAAAACACGTGACTGTCGCTTTTTCTAAAGTTCACCGTGCACAAAACTTTTTGTTTACATCTCCCACAGGAGAACCATTAATTTCCTAAACGAATTGTAACTCGAGATGATGACAATATCCCGTTCCATCTAGGGAGGCTGTGACATTTAGTCTGACATTTCCAGGCACGCGGCGATACGGATATTAACTGGATGAGGGATGAGGGTGGGTGGATTCTCTTGGCTTTGTGTCGACGCGTTCGATTGTTTTTCGCGATGCTGCCTCGGTCGATTCTCGATCGGCAGAAGTTCGCGCGCTGTTGAGGAGAAAAAACTTTCAAATTCCTTTGCACTTGGTGGGTGCCTTTCACACGTGCGTGTATGACTGATAACGTCTTGAAAAAATATTATTTATTGCCCAGACATTTTAACATGTTATCTGATCATAGACAGCTCGTCTGAAACATTAATTAGTGTTAAGGAAGGTATGAAAAGAAAATTACTCAGTATCATGAACGGTGCATGTTAATGATAATGCAATTGAAAAGGGTTGCAAAAGTTGTACAGAGTGTTTCATCAAAGCCCAAAGTCCTCAACTGATATTTTGGGAAAAATATGTACTGAACAAGAAGAAAAGTAAATAAATTTGAATATAATTGGTTTTGTAATAGAAGCAATCAGGGCCGGCCTTAAGCACATTCCACCGATTCCCTCGCCTAGGACCCCGCGCTGAAAGGGGCCCCGCGCTCAAAAAATAAAAATACAATGCTTATTAATAGCATAGAAACAAAAAGCAATTCTCTATCATATCACTTAAAAAAGTTATTGTTCAATGGTGAAATACTCAACTCGATAAATAAACTATACGACAGTAATGTAATGGATTACTTATAAAATACTAGCGTAGTGACCCGGCTTCGCTCGGTGCATTTTTTTATCAATCACAGACTACTCGCGCTTCGCGCTCGCGCCCGGTGGACGTTTTTGAACTTTTGAGAATTTTGGATCTTTTGGGAATTTTTGTATCTATTGAGAATTTTTGTATCTATTGAGAATTTTGAAACTTTTGTGATATTTGGATCTTTTGGGAATTTTGGTTCTTTTGGGAATTTTTGGAACTTTTGGGAATTCTCATATAGCCTATGTTCTTTCCATGGTCCTATAGATTGTCTGTACCAAATTTGGTCAGGATCGGATGAGTGGTATAGGAATGCATAAAGGACAAACATACATACATACATTCATTTTTATACAGGGTGTGTAAAAATTGGCGGAAGCGCTACACGTGGCGATGTTCTTCGTAAAATTTTAAGTCGAAAATCTTAATACGAAAATGTTGTACCATGCTTCCTATGGCCTCAGGAACCATTTAAAGAAAAAAAAAATTGGCAACATTGCATACATTGATTTGCGTTTGGACATTTTTTTATCAACAATTTTTACTTAGGTATTTACAATTTTTGTTCGAATTGAAAGCCTTCAGTTCGTAAACACAGCTGCAACCTTTTGGGTATCGTAAAACACAAACTAGAAATAATTACGAGAAAAACAGAGATGACAGCTAATGACAATGTTGCCATATGTATTATTTTCATTCAAATCAGTGATTTACATATTTTCAACACCAATTTTTGAAAGGAAGAACACAATATCTAGGAAAAAATACTATTCGAAATTTATTTTTATTCCAAATTGCAGCTTTTTCATTTGCAAGTATTAAATATTAAATATTAACGCTTATTAAAGGACTAAATGTCAAAACTTTGAGGACCTCTTGCAGACACAGCAAGCATGGTACAACATTTTCATATTAAGATTTTCGACTTAGAATTTTACGAAGAACATCGCCACGTGTAGCGCTTCCGCCAATTTTTACACACCCTGTATATATAGATAATCATCAAATCAACTAACAAAAGCTTTCGTGAAATAATTCCAGTTGAAACGTTTACGGAAATGCAAAAGTGAAGCAGAATCTTTGGCTACTTAAATGAAAGATTACGAATTCTTGGTATCTTTAGTTTTCTTTTCTGGCATGATTTGCTTTTCCAAGTGAACTTGGTAAGCAGAGAATTATAAAGTGAAACCTCAGATCTGTCTTCGGGAATACTCACTTTTGAAAAATTGTGCAGATGGCTAGAGTGTACCGAGAAAAACGTTTTAAAGATGTATTGATCGTTGCAAATGATCTTGCAAAAGATTTAGATGTTGTTCCACAATTCCCGTTGAAACGTTTACGGAAATGCAAAAGGCAATTTGCATACGAGTCCTCAGACGATCCTGTTGTTGATGTAAAGAAAGCATACAAAATAAACTGTTTTAATCAAGTGTTAGATAAAACACTGCAGCCTCTTCAACCTCAATTAAAAGAGACCATAGATTTATTTAGTTTTTTATGGACATTTCACAATAAATCCAAAGAGACCACATTAAAATGCTGATTTACAAATGGCTTTAAAATACGGCGAATCGGTGGACTTAAATGTATTGGCGGAAGAAATAGAAACCTTTAACTATACCACAAAGTTGATGCAATCCTTTAAATACACTTAAATATTTGGCTTTTAATAATCGTCCAACCTCGTTTCCAAATTTATTTATTGCATCAAGGATCTTCCTTACTATACCGGTAACAGTTTCTGCGGGAGAAAGAAGTGTTTCAAAATGAAAATTAATCAAAACGTATTTACGATCCACTATTTCCGAAGAACGTTTAAATTCACTCGCAATTATGTCAATTGAAAGTGAAGCCATAAGGGAGATGAACTTCGACAACCTATTAAAAAATTTTACGGAAGCAAAATCTAGAGAGATTAATTTTAATTGAGTTTCTATTTCGTTTATAAAAATATGAGTTGTTTTGCTTTCCTCTGTTCATAGTCAGTTTGTCAAATTTTATGTTTTGTTATGTTTGCTGTAATATTATTTTAGCTTGTTATTCAAAATGTTATTAAAAAAATACATTATTTGTATGATAATGTATTTTTTTTTTGTGGGGAGGGGAGGCCCGCAGCTTTTTCTTGCGCCGAACCCCGCGCTTCCTAGGGCCCGCCCTGGAAACAATTACTAAATCATTTGAGCCTTTATTGCACCAATTTGCTTGATTGCATCTCTATAATTTATTGTTTTAGATACCGACTTTTCTATTGAAATTATTGCTAGATCATCCAATCGCTCTTGGGTTGTTATAGTTCCTAAATAATTCTTTAAAATCTTCAGTTTAAAAAAACTGCGCTCAGTTACTGCTACAGTCATAGGTAGCGTTAGTAAAATTCTTAGAGCTATAACAACGTTTGGATGTTTGCAAGTAAAATGATTGATCGTAAAAAATTGTTACAAATTTAGAAATTAATGCGGCAACTAAAAAATAAGGGAGGATGTACAAGCTCTTTGTCGTTTACAAAAATTAAAATGAGTGAAGCTGAAAAGTTCGTTAAGTTCACGTCCAGCCCAGCCAAAAAAATCTTTTTCATTTAAATTATGCAATTCACGATTCATCCGCACTTTATCCAAGCCCATGATGGCAATAAATCTTCATTTACTTCCTGATCCTCAGCATCTGCTAGAGTTGGACCGTGTGACCAACGGGCATCTCAGTGTACCCCTTTCAATAACACCTATTATATAGAAAGACGACCCTCCTTCAGGATAGAACAACGGACCCTATGCTCATTAAGCGACACACTAACCCCTGGTCATATCCTAAGAAGGAAGTGTTATAAAATAGCTGCTAGTTTAAGTATTTTTTTATTTGCACAAAACAAACATGCTAAATGATATAAATGGGTCTATTATGCAAATCGAGTTTGTGAGCAAACCTGTTACTTAATGGTAGCAATCATTCAAACGTTTTTTGATACAGGCATTAGAAGGTACCTGTATATCCGTTAATCCGTTCCTGATAGATTTTTTAAATTTTGCCTTTATATAGCAAACGGATGATCATCTTAATTATATTTGATTATCGATTATATTAACAGGAGGGTATCAAAAAGTTTTGCGTCACTTTCACAACCTTTTGAGTTATCCTCAACACTCATAAACAGAAAAATTCTATTTTCTACCATATCTCAAGTAATTAAAATATGTATTCATGTAATAACTGTCTAAGTATAAGCTATCAGTTTAGTAAAAACCATACTTTGCAATACACTAAACAGATAACAAGCTATTTATTCGTTTTAATTACAGTCATTATCTACCCAAGACGTATATTACACTCAACGGTTCCTGTAATAATCACCTCAGTGCGGTTATTAAATGCACAAACGGACGGGTTTAATGTCGTCTTCTTGGGAGTTTTCAGGAGTGTGATTCATTTGTATTAAAAATAAATGACTGCGGTTTTTCTGTATAACGATGCCATTGTTTTGTTTGGTATTGGGCTAGTAGTGTTCTGAGACGCTTCATTTTGTTCTTTGACTGTAAATGATTCATAATTAGTACGTTTTGCAATTGTTAATATTCGGGCCCTTAGATCCCTCGGCGCTTCGCGCCTCGTGATCTAATCTGAGCCCTCAGGCTATAAGACTTCTCTACCGTGGTGTATATACTATTCTTTTCACTACTAGTAAGACAAACCCATTTATGTTATGTACGCACTTTCTAACCTAAAATATAAAAAGTTAAGTACCTATCTATTCTATAGAAATATTGAATCTGCGTGTTACTCATCTTGCTAAATCACTATTGTTATTAAAAAACATTGTTTTTAAGCGATGGTTTCATCTAAAATACTGACATTATTAAAACTTTTCTTTTTTACGTTGTGTCAATCGACGGTGTGGATATTGACAACCGTCATTTATTTCGGCGCGAAAGTCGTGTTATTTAAATACACCAAAGTTTTTAAAATTAAATTAATTTATTTAAACAACGTTTTAAATGCTAAAATACCAATAAAGAGAATTTCTTTATCATACTAAATCGTCCTATAATTTTTTTTTCTTTTATATTACTAGTAGTGAAAAAAAATTATTTTACCCCGTTTTTAAACAAACCAAACGTGAAAAAGTTGCGCACGGAGCCACGTAGCGCCAAGTGCGTTTTTCCATGAGTGCGTAATCGCTTAGCAACTCGTGTTTTGTAGCATACTTTTTCTACGATCACATAATACATACAATTTTAACGGTTTTTTTGGCTAATATACACATGTAATTACATTGTCTGGTCAATTTAGACGTACCTAAGCCTACTCTGACATTTCTAGTGTGCGTTTTGCTTACCGTGCGTTATAACTCACTTACTAGGCATGCAGGAAGTGTTTGACGTGAGTCTTGTTGATCATTTCTTTAAAAAACTGTGCTTTTTGCTTACCGTGCGTAAGGACCCACTTACTATGCATGCAGGCTGCACGGTAAGAGTCATTTACATTAGAAAAAAGAATTAAGCCTTTTGGCTTGCAACAGAAATGTATGTGTATTAAATCTAAAATTATTGCTATAGCTGTAAAAATTATTGTCTGAATTTATTAATCCATTCCATGTAAAACCAATCGTCAAGTAAGTGACAATAAAAATTATTTTTCAAGTGACGATCATGATTACTTGCAACTTCTTACATGTGTTTCTAGTATTAGGTAACTGCAATTATGTATTTCACATTTCAGTTATGTTTCAATTGATATGTGCTTACAAAATATTATTATGTAAATTATAATTATAGCTGTAGGCTCCTATTTATTTGTTTTGCACAAATATATCCGCATGAGTAAAATAATACTTAAGAAAATATGGGATTCTTGAAAATTATTTGCGTATCCTAAGCGATCAAGTTTACCCCCTGAGTTTAATATTGTGTTCTCGGCAATAAACTTGAGTAATACAATTTTCTTTGTACATTGTACTACCACATGCATGTTATCCCAATTTTACATATAAAACGCAAAATAAAAACGTTAATGTTACCGAGCATCCTATAATCAGTGAGCAAAATTTAGGTTTTTTCAAACATTCCACGCATACCTATTGGCCCTTGAAAAATCAAGAAACTCCATTACGTGTGCACAATTATCTTAATTTATTACGTCTCCATTTCACATGCCACTTGCTCACTTTGGGCAGTTTCATTGTTCGCATCAAGCTTTCGGAATGTTAAAAACTCAACAATACGAGGGGCAAGCTACATTTTTCGAGAATGGAATAAACTATCAGGGTGTGCGAAACTAAATTCGCTTTTTAATAATATTTAGTTCTTTACCTGTCGTTTGAGAAATCATTGTCAAAGTTATATTGGTTAGAACATAGTTAATTAATGCTTTAAATAGTGGAAGAGTTATAAAAATTAAGTTAACTGAAAAGCTTTTGCAAATTATGGTTTATTGCTATTTTAAAAAGGGTTTTAATGCAAGGAAAACTACAGCTAGGACTTACGATTGGTACTTTAAAAAAATTAACGCGAAATAAGTTCTTTGCAGCATCAAAAAGGCACAAGACCGTATTCACCTGACTTGGCAAGTACAATTATTGGTTATTTTTCTGCCTTAAGAGATTTTTTCCCCTAGGCTGTAGAAAGTTACAGAGGTGATTATGATCCCCAAATTAGGGAAACCTGCCCATCAAGTTTCATCTTACAGGCCAAACTCATTATTTGCTCTTATATCGAAACTGTTCGAAAAGCTGTTGCTCAAAAGAATGAAACTAATAATAGAAGAAAAAGAACTAATTCCCTCTCATCAATTTAGATTTAGAAATAAACATTCAACTATTGACCAAGTACATAGAATTACGAATGTCATAGAAAAAGCCCTAAAAGAAAAAAAAGTTTGTTGTACCATCTTTCCAGACGTAGCGCAGGCTTTCGACAAAGTGTGGAATGATGGTTTAAACTATAAACTAAGATCGCTCCTCTTAAAATATAATCTCAAAATTTTCAGTCCTACATCTCAGAGAGACACTTCAGAATAAAGCAAGATGAATCTTATTCAGTTCCACAAGGAAGCGTACTAGGTCCGGTCCTATACCTATTGTATACTTGTGATATTCCAAAGTTAGAAAACAATACCATAGCGACCTTTTCCGACGACGCGGCTATTTTAGCAATAGGAAGAAACAGTATAGAATCATCCGAAAAATTACAAGCAGCTGCCAATCAGATCAACAACTGGACAAAAACATGTCTTATAAAGTTAAATGAAACTAAGTCAATATATGACAATTTTACCAACAAGAGAATTGAACATGTACCAATGAACTTAAATAATAAACAAATTCCATACTCCAACACAGCAAAATACTTGGGTATTACACTGGACGCTAAGCTACGCTGGAAGGCTCATGTCAAGAAAAAAGAGGAAGAAATAGGTATCAAATAGAAAAAAATGTACTGGCTAATCGGGAGGAAATTTTCTCTGTCCCTGCATAATAAACTTTTGCTTTACAAGTAAATTTTAAAGCCTGTATGGACATATGGGATACAGCTATGGGGATGCACCAAACAGAGTAATACTCAGATCATCCAGAGATTCCAGAACAAAACACTAAGGAACATCGCTGATGCACCGTGGTATTGCAGAAATAGTGACATACATCGGAACCTCAACATGGACACTGTAACCAACACCATTAAGAAGTTTGCCAAAAGCCACGAAGAAAGGCTCCATCAACATGTAAACGTCGAGGCTATTCAGCTCCTGGACGCTACAGGATTAGTAAGAAGACTTAAAAGAGCTAAACCTTTTGAGTTAGTTCAAGCAAAAATTAAAAAGCAGAGACTGTGCGGTAGTGTGCACGTTAATAATTAGTGTGCTTATATTATATTAGCAAACTAAGGACTATACTATTGGGTAAACCTTAGACTAAGTTTGAACATTATTAATTTATGTTTGAATTAAACTGCTCATTGGTCTCAAAGACCAGATTGCATTGTTATAAACTATATAAGTGTTTCAATTTTTAAAAAAGAGAGAAATGTGCAAGGTGGAAAGTGTAGTCCCTACATTCCACGACTATTTTGCAAGTCTTCTAAAAGAACATCCGTTGGAAGCTTTAAAGAAGTGTAAAGTGGTGAAGTGCATTATTGCGAATTGATTTTGAAACAAATGTTAATTGAAATCCCAGAAAATTTTAACCGTTTTTTTAAATTTTCAATCAATTCTGCTCGTCCCTCGTAAGTACATGGACCTGTATCGTAACGCTCTTAGTCTACAAGGACAGGGATGTTTCTTTTTCCGTCATTAGTGTGAGTAAGTTAGTGACGCATGTCGCATAACAATGAGCCGTGCCGAGTCCAAGACATGTATCTACTCCATGCAATTAGCAGATACGCCTGCATCTCCCTTAGAACATGCTCAGGCACTTCCAGACTTCCGCTTGATCGTTCGAGAGAACATCCGGTCACAATTGCTACTTCGCCGTCGATGTAATGTAGTCTTAACCTTTGATTATGCACCACGTGAATAAAGCTTTGAGCACGCAAGTTGAGACAAGAAGACTCGACTAATTTTAATCGCAGGGAATAAAAGTGACGATAACCGTTTTGAGGAATCGCCAGAGTTAGACGTATCATCGTAAATCATAATTGCACTCCATTTCCATTGACTGAGTATTAGCTGTAAGTTTTATTATTTATAATCATTACTTGCTTGAAGGCATGGAAAATTGATGCAGCAGCATAAGAACACCTTTGAATCATTTCCATATGCGCATACTTTAATATTAATTATCAAGTTAGTTAATCAACCTGCTGAGATGAATACATATCGAAGCGAAACACCTAACAAATTAAATTTAAGAAAAATTGCTTCTTCGCACGGACGGAACGAAGCTATACATATCTTTTAATGTTTTCTTTATGATAATCCCATTAACTTATGCTCGCGAACATTTTTCATAATCGCAACAGAGCACCAACAGTACAAGAAGTAGCTTACACGTTTTAGAAATGGTAGAGGCCTTACATAAATACTGCTTGCACAGGCAGAAGAACGGTGTTAATAATATAACACCAAAATGACATTGAATTGAGACTATACAGGGTCCACCTAGTGCGTATTTCTTTCATAGCTGCTTTATTATTTAAGATAAAAGAAAGGTTTTAGGACAAAATTTGTTAGAGATCATAGGGTACAGGGTAGTCCAAATTCCATGGGATTACATGGGTATCTCGCTTAATAGTCAAGATAGGGAAACGGTTAAATTACCAAAAATGTGCAGTTTTTTGGGACAAACTCAGAACAGTTTTCAAAAATATTCTATCATTTCCGGTTTTTGAGTTATTAAAGAAAAAATGTTTTTTTGTTATATTTATAAAGTGTCAAATCTCCCTTATTGTTTTAAATATCGAAAAAGTTTATGAAGATTATATTTAGATATTTTTATGTAGGTTTTGATTGTACCAAAAAAGGTTAACGCTCGCCGTTAAAACGTTATGACACAAACTCAACTTTTTTTAAATGGAAGCTATAGTTGGCTCTGACTTATTTAAATTTCTTATTTTTTTCCCTTTCTAAATATACAGGGTGAGTCACGACGGACGCGTCGGAGTTTTATGGCCAAACGGTATATATTTTCAAACTTTTGTCGCTGTTAGATTATGTAAGTCAATAAGGGCTACATTTAAAAAATATTTTCAAATATACAGGGTGCTCCAAAAAAGTGTGGCATATCAAAGTTATACTTTTTGTTATGGAACACCCTATATATTTACGTTTTTGGATTCCTTTTTAAATTTACTTCAAAAAATGTAAAAGGTTATATGGGTCTAAAGTCAACAGTTTTCGTGAAAATTGCATTTTCATGAAAATACAGTACTTTCAAAAATTTTCAACATTTAAAAACTTTGGAAAGTCTGAACAAAATTGCTTGGAGATAAGATTGATGACAATAGATTATGTAACACTTTGCACCACCTACATTTTTAAAATATTATACAGGGCGTTTTTTACGCTTGGTCAAACTTGTGAAACTTTAAACATCGTTAACTCATTTTTTTTAAATACAACACCCTATAATTTTTTTAACACCATGTTACAGAAAATTTAATTCTCTTTCGAAAATATTAAGGCTGTTTTTTACCTAAAATTGATATTTTCCGAGATATCGCGATTTTATTGTTAATTATTAGGGCAAAGTAATATTTTCAAGTAGGCTATGAAGGTAGACAGCGGTAATTTGAAACAATTGAAAGAAAAAAACAAGAAACTTATAATTTTATCGATTAAGAGTGAATAATCATATTATAATACTTTTTTGTTTTGATTAACATACTAAATAATGAACATGGACAGCGTAAAATTAAATTAAATATGTTTTTACAAATTTTTCTCTGTCTAATATTTAGTTCTTTAAAACTTTCTAGGTTTCCCCATAAATGATCATTAAAACGGCAATAACTCGATAGTATTAGTTTTATTAATACACCCTCATTATTTTTTAAAAACAATCAAATTATCTACACAAAAATGTAAAAAATATAAGGCATTCCATTTAAAAAAAAATCGATTTATTCGTGTTTAAAATTCGGCTGCATGTACCGACAAAAACAAACACCCTATGTATTATCTAAAAAGTTTAATAGTTTAGAAGGCACTATAAGGGTGTTGTTAACAAAACCACCAAATTATTTTACACTGAAAACCGTCAATTTTATCAAAAAAACGTAAATAATTCAAAAACTTTTGATTTTGTGTACATAAAACCTGTTACATTTTTTAAAGATAATTCAATTTGGAGTCTAAAAAATAAAAAATATGCAGGGTGTTGTATTTAAAGTAAAAAGCTACACATCGATGGGCGGAAACCAACTGAAAATAGTTTTAGGTTATGTATTCTATGATCTCCAACAAATAATGTCTTAAAACTTTTTTTCTATTTTGAATAACAAAACAGCTAAGAAAGAAATACGCACTAGATGGACACCCTGTATAAATACTGGTCGCATAGCCAAAACAACGGTGTTATAACACCAAAATGACAGTGAATTGAGACTATATGTCTAAATAGTTCCACTTAAAAATGGTGTTATTTTGTCTGAAGGAAAAGAAGAAATTATTTACCTTAGATTGTGTGTCAAATCTGAACATTTTTGGAACAGATTTTGATTAATATTCAGTCAATTTCAATCACTTGTTTAAAAAAAAATCCAGTTCTGTACATTTTAATAGTCCAATTATGGCTGTATGAGGCGGAAATAATAATAGCGTGGTCATGAAAATTAAAGGAAGGTCGAAAAAAGTGCAAGTGTTTTGTATTCCGAGTCTGTAGCTACGTCAGCGATCCAGTTGCGATGTGCATTATATGATTTAAATTATGCTGATGCTTATCTAAAACACACACCTACTAACAGCGAATTTGTGGTTTTTAAACGGAGACTACACAGTAATTTGCGGTTATACAAAACCTGTTTAAATTTCAAATACAAACTGTATTAATTTGTTGATGTATGGACTTGCAGGTGATCGTTCTGGGTTTTTAATTAATCTGTTCGTTACGCGTACATCACCTGGAGATGTCGTTAATATTTTTAATAGTGATCTATACACCTAGACCCTTACGTTATGCTTCATATACTTCTAAATTAAATCGATTTTTTAAATACGACGCATGCCTGAAAATCGTAATTAAAATCAAAAAAGTACAACATATGTTAATAATTCACGATTTTTAAATTCCAAGCGAGCTAATAATAGAAGTATTCCAATAGGCATACTCATTACACTATTTCTTATGTATTTTCAACAGTAAACGCGAATTTAATTGTCTTTTCAACAGTTTGCATCTTATTTAGTTTATACGGTAATTACACAACATATATACCTGCGGCTTATCTTCGCTTCGTTGCGCCCAATGTATACAGTAAAGCGTTTTTTTATGGGATTGTTTGTTGCATAAAAACGGTTATAAATACTTCTGACATACGTTTTACTTATAATATAATTATTCAGAACAGATACTTGAAAAATCCGGATGCTTCATGAAGTATTTAACAGTTAATTTCGATAAAACATCAATAACAAAACACCCGAGAATCTATAACAAATTCTTGCTGCGTTTAACATAAGAATACATCAAAATTTAACAGATTTCAAACAGCACGTCATCGTATTTGTAAACCATACTCTAATACGTGCCAAATATGAATGTTGTAGGTCAAAGCGTTCATGATTTATCAATAAAACAACAATTTCTCATCTCCTCTTCGTGGGGCTGTAACTTAGCAACGAAGCAACTTTCTATAAGGCATGATGGGCTAAATCGTCCTATTTTTCAATGTAGATTCACCAGTAGAAATTATGCTACATCGTTCAGAAACACCCTGTATTGTAAAGCATTATTTTGTGAAGTAAAGTATTAAAATTTATAAAAAAAATCCATCATAAGGCAAAAATTAGTAAATACCTGTATTGTTGAACCAGTAACTTACATCTGTTTAATTTTTTAGATAAATAAGTTTAAAGATAACCATCAACTTTTCCCAACATTTAGCAATCTTGTTAGCACACTAAATACAAACAAAAAAATACATAAAAACTGGTGAATGTCACTGGTATAACAATTTCCAAACATCCTTTTACACCCAGCACTCTTGCATCTAAACTAAATCCTTTCAAATTTTACGTACATTATGCATGGAAACAAATAAAATGGCTCGTTAACAATTAACACAACATTAAATTGTAGCATAATATAGCAGCGTTTAGCAACTTTTTTGTAATCACACTAAAATAGGAATGGAAATGATTAAAAGACTGGTACGCCTTTAGCAGTTCAAAATTGTCATTTAAATCATGGTCATTTAAAAATATTCAATTGTTCTTCATTGCGCTTTTGTTATTCAAAAAATAGAATTTAAAATTTGTCTTATGGTGGAAAACTAAGTACCAAACAACTTTTATTCAAAACATTTTTCCCTAAAGTGGATATTTACTGAGATATATAGCATATTCCATACCTTTTGGTATATAAACTTTGCACATAATTCAATGCAACATTTTTTGACCAAAAACTGGTATTAACTTCATGGAATGTATTTTATACCCTAAATATCCAATATTTACCCACGGTTCATTAAAATTACTGTGAAAAACAGAAGCTATTAGACAGTTTTAGAAACTACTGCGTTATTCCATACACAATGAATTTTGTAGTAAACCACATGGTTAAAATGTTTCATAACAGTTTCAAGGATAATAATCGTAATTACGTAAATTAATTTGTGTAAATATTGTGGCATCCAATGATGATAAATCTCCTCGTCGGCGAGATGGGTCATTTGTATGAATCACCTTTTATATATTTATGATTCAGCTACCTCACGCCACACAGACTAGACTATTGTAACAGACATACACATATGCGTACAAACGTATCCATTTGGTCCCCTCCAAAACTGCATCGTTCTAGAGGCAAACTACAGATAAAACGCGAAAAATTACACACACTTTTTAACATACAATAAGAGTTATAACAATCATGTGTTCAGGGCCGGCCCTATTAAGCGCGGAGCCCGACGCAAAAACAAGCTACTGGGCCCCTCTCCCCACAAAAAAATTATTTTTACATTATCATACAAATAATTTATTTTTTTAATACAATTTTGAAGAAACATAAGCTAAAATAATATTATAACAAACATAACAAAACATAAAATTTGACAAATTGACTTTGAACGAAGGAAAGCAAAACAATTCATATTTTTATAAACGAAATAGAAACACAATTAAAATTTATCTTTCTAGATTTTGCTTCCGCAAAATCTTTTAATAGGTTGTCGAAGTCCATCTCCCTCATGACTTCACTTGCAATTGCCATAATTGCGAGTGAATTTAAACGTTCTTCAGAATTAGTGGATCGTAAATACGTTTTGATTAATTTTAATTTTGAAAAACTTCTCTCGCCCGCAGACACTGTTACCGGTATAGTAAGGAAGATCCTTAGTGCAATAAATAAATTTGGAAACGAGGTTGGACGATTATTACAAGCCAAATATTTAAGTGTATTTAAAGAATTGCAACAACTTTGTGGAATAGTTACTTTTAAAGCTTCTATTTCTTTCGCCAACATGAATGCATTTAAGTCCACCACAGCAGCACATTTTAATGAAGTCTCTTTGGATTGATTGTGCATGTCTTTAAAAAGCTAAATTAATCTATGGTATTTTTTAATTGTTTAAATCGAGGTTGAAGGGACTGCAGTGTTTTTATCTAACAATTGATTAAAACAGTTTATTTTGTATGCTTCTATTGCATCAACAACAGGGTCGTCTGAGGACTCGTATGCAAATTGCCTTTTGCGTTTCCGTAAACGTTTCAACTGAAATTGTGGAACAACATCTAAATCTTTTGCACCGATTAATACATCTTTAAAACCTTTTTCTCCGTACACTTCTAGCCATTTGCATAATTTTTCAAAAGTGAGGATTCCCGAAGACAGATCTGAGGTTTTACTTTATAATTCTTTGCTTACTAAGTTCACTTAGAAAAGCAAATCATGCCAGAAAACTAAATAAACCAAGAATTTGCAATCTTTCATTTGAGTAGCCAAAGATTCTGCTTCACTTTTTGCGTTTCTGTAAACGTTTCAACTGGAATTATTTTTTCACAAAAGCTTTTGTTGATTGATTTGATGATAATATTTGATAAATAATCTATTATATTACTGTGATATAGTTCATGTATTAAGTTAAGTATTATTGAACAATAACTTTTTTAAGTGATATGATAGAGAATTGCTTTTTGTTTCTATGCTATTAATAAGCATTGTATTTATATTTTTTATTTTTTGAGCGCGGGGATCCTTTAACGCAGGGCCCTAGGCGAGGGAATCGGTGGAATGTGCTTAAGGCCGGTCCTGCATGTGTTTTAGTAACAACTTAAAAGTGGTGTAATTTTGGCTAAAAAAAACATTAAATGTTTTTTGGCTTTGTGGAACAGGGATTTTGGTTAATATTTAGTCAACTTCAATCATTTCTATCAAAAAAATTACTTCTGTAGGTATTCGGTGTTAAAATAAAATCGTGTTGAACTAGCCTTGTTTTAAATTCAAAGTATCTAAAAACTAACACATTTTCTTAAAAAAAACCTTGATAGTTTGCTTAAAATATTTGATAACAAACAACAGGCTTTTTTAATTTAGTGACGGTTAAACGGTTACTAGTTTTTTTTTTTGGGGCTTATACATATTAAACAGTACTTTTTTCTGTATCTTCGTACAAACAAATTATTTTAATAGCCCCAACGTCTCCTGTGTTTCAGTTAAAACCGAATTATCTGCCGTGTAATTACCAAATTAACCGCTAAAAGCAAATATTTCGTCGGTCGTATCCATTCGCGTGAAACTATTGATTATTCACGGTAATCTGTAATACATGAAATGATCAATAAAACGTTGCACCAGGCCAGAGATTGAACAATAAAAATAAGCGGAAGGGAGAATACATATGGTATGTCCCTGATACAAGGGGGTGGCTGCACCTTGCGCTCACAGCAACCTGGCGGGAAATGAAAGAGAGTGACGGTTAGGGCCAGTGGACCGGAACTACTTCATTATTGACCTCCATTGTTTCTCTCGTTACTTAGAAAATATAACAGGATATGTATTAGATAACGTGAAATAGGTGGGAAAATGAAATTGAGAGTGTCTCAGTTCGGGTAAAAATTGATTGGACCGATGAATTATTACCTCAGTATTATTAACAACGAAGTCAAAATTTGTACAGGGTGGGTAGTGACGTAGAGGTCTTTAGGTTGTTAACTGTCAGGTAGTTTATAGCCTAATATTTTAATATAAGTGTATCGTTCGTCAAGAAGAACATGGGGATATCGGAAACCGTTGGGGATAACATTCTTAAAGCGCTGGTGAATGCAAGAAAGGTTTGGATTAGGAGTGAACATTACCGCTGGTTAAAAGAATCTGAATGCGATTTCGCCATCAAAAACAGAATTGTGCGCAATGTTTTTAAAGGCAACCTTAAAATAGGCTTAAGAAAAGAAAAAATCTTTCTTCTTGTTCTTAATCGGTGCCTCCTGTACCTTTCGGTGTTGAGGTATGCTTTTCTATGTCTGTATTATGTTTCTCCACTCCTGCCTCGTTAGCTAATTGTCTAGTCTCTGCCTCACTTCTTTTTCCCATTTTATTCTTGGTCAATTTGCCGATGACACATCTGCTATTATTAGTAACTCGGATTCCAAAAATTCTGAACAAAAACTCTTTGACTGCTTAGGCCAACTCCAACATTGGTTCACATTAAACAATTTAACCTTGAACGTCAATAAAACAAGTAATAAAATTTTCACAAAGTAAAATAACCTCCGACTTAAAACTTCAAAATAATTCCACAACAATAAATGTTGTTAATAAAATATCATTTCTTGGTTTGGGTATTGACTCTGGACTGGACTGGTCATACCACATCGGACGCCTGTCACAAAGCCTGTCACGTTATCCTTTCGCACTAAAAACCCTAAAAAAAAATTGGTCAGTACAAACGCGGCCACATGCATATCATGCATTTATGTTGAATCTAGGTTACGCTATGCTGTAATAATTTTGGAGTTACGCTAGTGACTCTGAACGCCTCTTTATTATACAAAAGCGATGTATAAGAAATATTTTTGGTTTTAATTACTGAGATAACTGTAAAGACACTTTTCGCGACAAAGAAATATTAACTTTTCGCGGTCTATTCATTCTCGAAGCGATCATTTTCGTAAGAAATAATTTGGATCTGTTCGAAGTGAATAGAAGAAACCATGCAGCCAATACCCGGCATAAAACAATCTAAAGCCCGATTGATTCAAATATACCTATCTTCAAAAAAATGTTGCCTCTATAATTATTGCAATATATAACAAATTTAAAACATCACCTGAGAGTATAAAAAATCTACCCACCCCCGACTTGAAGAAAAGATTAAGAAATGTCCTAATCTCTAAAGCTTACTATGAAGTTAGTGAATACCCTAATGACGCTTACTTTAAAAACTCTTTTAAGTAAATATAATTTTGTGTATATTTGTATTATCATTATTGTGTCATGTTCTACGCCTTTTTGGATATTCTGAACATATACAGACGACTACTACTACATAGCAGTATTTTGTTTGAAAATACGACCCTGTATGTTAAATTGATTCGATTAACATCCGGTTAAACGACTCATGCACTAGTTGAGATGACTTCCTTCAATTTAACGTCCATTGTGTGGCCAAGGGCACAGCCTACCTTGTATTTCACTTTTATTTTAACATCATAGCGGTCAGGTGATGGGAGCACCGTGAACTCGCTCGAGAAGAGCGGGAATTCATCAAAATTATGTGATGAATTCGGGCGGCAAGCGGACGCTAGGGGCACACCTGAGCTCGTGTGGCCGTTAGACATCACTTCCTTACACATGACTTCCGATAAATGAGTCTTTACGATCTTAAAAGTCTTCGAACAGGTGGCGTGTACTTAACATCCGAGAATGAATTGTTTTCGATATTAGTTTAATTTACGGCAGCACCTCAAAAACCTGTTTCCGTACATTTCTGTAAAGAATTGTGAGTATAATGATCGGAATACAGGTAATTCGATCTGTTCAGTATGAACATTAAGCAGTATATGATAGTAGTAGTAGTCTTTATTGGTTCTGAATATCCAAAAAGGCGTAAAACATGTCACACTAATGATAGTACACATATAGGTACAAACACAAAATTATATTTACTTAAAAGAGTTTTTAAAGTAAGCGTCATTAAGGTATTCACTAACTCCATAGTAAGCTTTAGAAATTGGAACATAATCTTTTCTTCAAGTCGGGGGTGGGTAGATTTTTTATACTCTCAGGTGATGTTTTAAATTTGTTATATATTGCAATAATTATAGAGGCAACATTTTTTTGAAGATTGGCATATTCAAGCAATCGGGCTTTAGATTTTTTTTTATGTCGGGTGTTCGCTGCATGGTTTCTTATATTCACTTCGAACAGCTCAAAATTATTTCTTACGAAAAGGATGGCTTCAAGAATGAATAGACCGTAAAAAGGTAATATTTCTTTGTCACGAAAAGTGTCTTTACAGTGATCTCAGTAATTAAAACCAAAAATATTTCTTATACATCGCTTTTGTATAATAAAGAGGCGTTCAGAGTCACTAGCGTAACTCCAAAATTATTACAGCATAGCGTAACCTAGATTCAACATAAATGCATGATATGCATGTGGCCGCGTTTGTACTGACCAATTTTTTTAGGTTTTTTAGTGCGAAAGGATAACGTGACAGGCTTTGTGACAGGCGTCCGATGTGGTATGACCAGTCCAGTCTAGTCAATACCTAAACCAAGATATTATATTTTATAACAACATTTATAGTTGTGGAATTATTTGGAAGTTTTAAGTCGGAGGTTATTTTACTTTGTGAAAATCTTATCACCTGAGTTTTATTGACGTTTAAGGATAAATTGTTTACTGTGAACCAATGTTGGAGTTGGCTTAAGCAGTCAAAGAGTTTTTGTTCAGAACTTTTTGAATCCGAGTCGCTACTAATAGCAGATGTGTCATCGGCAAATTGTATAAGGGAAGTTTTTGCAAAATCTGGAAGATCATTAGTGTACAGTATGTATAACAGGGGGCCTAAGATTGATCCTTGCGGGACTCCTTTTTTTATTTTCTTTTTGTTAGATTTTAGAAATTTACCTGACGAGTCTTTTCCGGCAACATATTGGTTTCTTTCTGAGAGATAATTTTATAAGGTTATGGGGGGCCTCTCGTATACCATAGTGTCTAATTTCGTTAGCCGTATCTCGTGGTCAACACTATCGAAAGCTTTTGAGAGCAACACACATGACCATGGTGTATTCGTCTTTATTGAGAGATTGAAGCACATTTCGGATTGCCATGTAAATAGCGCGGGTAGTTGTTTTTTCGTTCCTGAATCCATTTTGAGCGTTGTTTATTAAGCCAAAGTGTTCTACGTAATTTTCAATTCTGTTGTAGATTATTTTTGCAAATATCTTGCTAATGTTTGTGAGAATGGCTGTGGGGGTATAGTTCCCTATACCGCTTACATCCCCTTTTTTTATGGATTGGTTTGAATTTTGCACATTTAAGTTTGTTAGGAAATATGCCATTGTTTATTGATAGGTTTATAATGTGACTCAGAGGTCCATAGTGAATCCTAAACGTTAACAGACATACACAAAAGCAAAATTAATGCCATGGAAATTAGACTTCTTAAAAAAATAGAATGCAAAACGAAAAAGGATAAAGTTTTGGATACAAATTAAACATTAACCATCGGCTGATTGTGAGTTAATAAAACAAGAAAGACACCAAGGGCGGTTAGGAAGCATACACAGAATGTCGGAAGAAAGATAATTCAGAATCATCAAACGCTCGTGTTAACTAAAGAGTATAATAGTTATTACAGTGTAGTTACTTTCTAGTCGTAACTTGCACATTTATTTACCGTTCCGCTAGTGATTTCAAATAGATCAGATCGAATTCTAGGGACGCATTCATTAATATTTATTTATTTTCTGCGTTGGTTAGCTCTCGTAACAATTATTCTTTGGATTTATTTACATGTTAACCATAACATAACAATTCACCGTGTGATTGCTTTGAAAGTTGCGTAATACCGCACTAGAAATAATGTAGCATTTTTTATTGGTACGCTATGTGAATGATTAACAGTATCTTTATTTGAGCTTTTCTTGAAAGGTTTTCCTTTATTTTACTTCAATAAAGTACAGGGTATCCCCCTTCGCTGATTTTTTGCATAAATCGAATGTTTAGGAACTAGATAAAACGTTTTTGCCGATAATAATTTTTTCCATGTGTCCCAAATATAGTGAACAGCATGGGGATCTCTTAAACGGTAAGAGATATAGAGTTGGTTAAATGGATCAAAATGATCTATGATTCAAAAGCAACTGTTCTATGGAAAAAAAAACTCGAAAAAAATCAATAGTTTTTGCGCTATCGATGAAAAACAAAACACATCAGGTTTTTAATTTCTGCTTATAACTTTCTTAATTGAAATCACACTCAAAATATTATTCAACATTATTTGGGCACATTTTTGCGTAGATTTGAAATTTGTCAACAAATTTTACCTACCTTCATTTGTTTTTTTAACATTAACTTTCTTATTTTAAATACGGCCCCTTATTTTCATTAAATGTCCCCCAAATGGTTCTGAATCCACTATCGCCTCCCTAGAAGGCTTCAGCGCCCACTGGAGGGCGGTACCGCCCTCTTTGGGAACCTATGGTCCAAAAAAAGAAGATAGAACCTGCCGTTTGCGATTATTTTGCAAGTCTTCCGATAGAAGTTTGGTTGGGTAATTGGGTAATTATAGTGAATATTACCAGTAAACATTAAAATACCTGTTGCAATAACCTAATAAATGTATTTAAATGGTGATTTTACTGTACCTTCCTTTGAAAGCTACAGGCCCTATACGTATAATATGACTAACTTAAAAAGGAAATAAAAACAATGAGACAGTCCGTAAATTATTATCTCAATATAATTATTTTTATCTCATCTTAAACTACACATTATTCTTCTAATTTCATAGATTAGTTTTGTATATTCGAGATTACGCTCAGTAATATTTAAATAATGGTAATGCTGAAAAATTAACTGGTTTTGTTTTATTCTTCTGTAATTATTAATACCAAGAGATGTTATCTTTGCATCTATTTAGCGCAGTATTACCCAATTGTTAAACTTTCTAGTTGAGATACACAAAATTAATATCGCAACGATTATAAAGATTTTATTTAGGAAGGGCATGGTCTATTTATTTTATATGAAGGATTTTTCATAATATGTTATGCATTCGTGATTACAATTAATAGAAATGTGTTAATTTGCGTGTGTGGTGTTGAGTTAACTATGTGTTGCAAATTCTATTAGGCGTCCGAAAAGTTTAATTAACGTAAACACTAGTTTTAGCTAATAATAAATTGTAAAAGATTAATTTTGATTTCCTTGGCTAAAACGTGGGAAGTCAAAAATTTGTAATTATTTAAATGATGTGGTGCTACTAGCTAAACATCAAAAAGACTTCCAGCATAATCCAGGTGTATAGGTAGAGACTAGAGTTTCTTTCCCGGGATCACGGCCCATTTTAAGCTATTTTATATTTCCCGGGAAATACTTATTGTCCCGGGAATTCCCAGGAAATTTAAAAATGTTATTGTTCATTTTGTGCTAAGATCATAACTAACTACTACCATAACTCAGAATTTATTATAAATATCTTTACTAACAGTAAATTATGAAAAAACGTATAACTCTGCAAAACATTTAGTTTTGATGTTCTTGATGCAATAAACACAGCCTTGATCAGATTCTAGCGACAACATATCGCGAACCTCCCTTGTTAGTCTTTAAATAGATAGCAAAACCAAATTTCTGGCAAAATTAATACAAGCAGCCATAACATGCTAATGAAATCTTGAAGTATCAAATAACATTTAGTGGTATTACTTAACACACGCGCATTATTTTGCAACAGCGACTATTTCGTCGCCTTCCAGCATCCTGTAACACGATACAGATATCAGCAATACGATAGACTCAAGTCTGCATTTATTTCTCAACATTAGCGGTTTTAAAAGTTTTAATTTTACCTCAAGTCGACAAAAACTTGCTTGGTTTATCATTAATATACTTATTTGCTTGGTGTCGTGTTACAGCGTATTTTTCACTCAATTGCGTAAGTCTTAAATGTATATTAATCAATTATTTCTATTGCTTTGTCACACCATACAGAATATATACTTATCTAATAATCAAACATTCTCCAAAACTACGGATAAATTATTACTGTATGGGGCGCATAATTAAGACCTTAAAATTGTGTTATTATGACTACAAAAAATAAGATGACATTTGCCTTATTTTGTGTATCAAATTTTAGCAATTTTAGAACAGACATTATGATTATTATTTACTCAATTTCAATTAGTTCTATGGATAAGTTACCTTTAAAATGTTCCTATTGAATTTGCGATGTTTTAGATACAAAGTTTTATTTATTTAAATAGAACCCATAGTTGGCTGTGGCATCACGAAAAAGGGGATTATTTCCCCATTTCAATAATTTATATCATTTGGGTTCGATTTATTTATTTTCCTTGCGTTATTCCAAAAATTAGATAAGTTTTTGTATTTTATTTTTTTCTAGTACCTAGTAGGCTTATGTCGTTAGGATTATAACTGGTAAAACAAACTGTCATTCTGTTGTTTTAATGATAATTTGACAGAAATAATCACGTTTAATTTAAAACTATTGACAATGAATTTTAAAATTGACTTCCATTATTTGCAACATATAAATTCAGAACGTCTTGAAACTTTGAACTGCGTAGTAAATATGAATATTAGAAATAGAATTAATACACTGTATAAAATTTTCTCTTAGTTCATTCAAGTATTATTACTATTTTTATATAAATTGTCTTTAATGTGTTCCCAAAATGAGATTTTGTTTAAATCTTCCAAAAATAGATTTGTTAGATTGCCTTCTTTCTGGGTAACGATTAAAATAAGTTTCACTTGCAGCTTCAGAATTATTATTACATTGAATAAAACATTCTTATATGTAGTTTTCGTAATATTCGTAAGCTATTTCATGTTTTAAAGGTACAAAAATACAAAAAATCAACAATTAAACGTGATTATTTCTGTCAAATTATCGTTGAAACAACAGAATGACAGTTTGTTTCACCAGTTATATTCCTAATGACATAAGCCCACTACTAGAAAAAAATAAAATATGAAAAATTACCCAATGTTTGCTATAATGTAAGGAAAATTATTAAATCGACCCCACGTAATATATTGGAATGGGGAAAAAATCCTCTTTCTCGTGATGCCACAGCCAACTATGGGTTCTGCTTAAAAATATACAGCTTTATGTCACAACTCGAATTTCGATTATTATTTTTTTAAATTGTCTGCTTCACTGCATTCTTATCAAAACAATTCCTGTAGAACGTAAAAATAATTTTTCTTTATTTTCATAAACAAGCGAGATATAGTCATAAAACGAAAAGTCGAAAATTCGAGTTATCGGTCATAACTCGAAAACGAAAGACGATAACCAATTTTAGTGTTCACCATTAATTTTTGACACTCTGTCTAGAAGTATGGTTTGGAACGCCATTTAAAATATTGAACTTTGTGGTCGATTAATAATTTTGACGATGTTTTAACTGGTCTTAACAAAAATCAATTTAATATAATAACTATGCCATATTGTATCCCTTATTAATAAAATACATATTATGAAGTGTCCTGCACGTTTAATTGCTGTGTGCTGTTAGGAGTTCTTAAGAACCTGTTTGCAATTGGTTTAATGAGTGCAGATGACAGCAGCTGTTCCACAGAGTGTCTTTTATGAATAATTGATCAAAAGTGTGCTCTTATAAATTATATCTTAATGAACAGATTATTATAGATATAGAGTTGATTTCCTCAATATTGTGTAATGCTTCAGTGGTACCGATAACGGATGCTGTAAACTATTTATCTGTATCAATTAATCGCAGATGTAATTGAATTATATATCCACACAGGGTGGCCCCAATTCGAAAGTGTTTCCCTAGTTATTGAGAAACTTTATAGCGTTTGTCAAATATTTATCTATTTTTTAAAATTATTTTGCAACTGCCCTTCTTAGCACTTAAAAATATGTTTTACTGGTTTAACCACCTTTTTTTTCTCTAACGGTTTCGCCTTAAGCTAAAAATCACTTATTTATAAGAACAATACCTTTTTTATCACCTAGGCTAGTTCGAAAACCCTTACCTCTAATTGATTTGATTTTTTTAAATTGGATTTATCATTTTGAAAAGACAATTTTGACCATAAGCGAGTCCTTAGGACAACCTGTATAATGCTTTGCAACTACTGATAACGGATGCTGTAGACTATTTATCTACATTAATTAATCAGGAATCAAAATCTAATTAAATTATGCATTTATTTATTCCTTATTAGTAGAGAATCTCTTAACGCCTAGCTATGAATCAAGATTATTTGATATAATGGACTTGTTTGGTTTTATATGGCCTGCCTCGTTTTTGTGCCAGTACGTCTTAAGAGTACGTCATTAAAGTATATAATGTTTATAGGAATAATTACAACTCTTATTATAATTAACTGTATCATCCATAAACTGTAAACTATATTTAAAAAAAATGAAAATAATTACAGGAAACATTTGAAGTTATTCCCTTGCTATAAGTACGTTATTTGTAGTGACATAGTTAATTGGAATTAATGGTTTTTGTATAAATTATGGCCTAAATTTGTCTTATTTTAGAAGATTGTTTGAAACTATTTAGTTATTATCATAGCAGATGTATCTTGAAAGGTTTATATCAATGTTATTTAAAATTGTTTATAGCTTAAGTTGCACAAAAAATAGCTTGACTTACAAGGGAAGTACCCCGATAGTGACTCGCCGATTTTTATACACAAACTGAGTACATATTAAGTTAAGTAACACTATGGTATGTTATGGTGTAAAATTCAAATAAACAATTGTTTTGGATAAATTAATTCAAAAGTTGATCGTAAAAATGTTGTTTTCTGTGTACCACAACTTCGTGTTTAGACAATAATCCAAGAAAACGTATGATTTTTCTGAGAAATCGTATAATGTTACAAAATGCAACATTAGCAGTACGAAATGAGATGTGTAAGCAGTCTCTTGCACCGCAATTTGTATCTTCTGCTGACTTAAGTGCAAAATTAGACAAGCGGATGAGCCGAGTGAGATTCGATACAGCTCAGTAATTTACCTAATTGGTGCTTTAATCTTTTAAGGGTAAATAATTCATGTTAACTTGGTCTTTAAAGTACCTAAACAGAAGTTTTTTTGTGGCATAATTAGTTTCTTGTTACACGAAAAATTTGTGCAATAGATATTTAAAAAAAATTAAATGACTGTAAAAAATGGGCTAAGAAATTTTTAAACAACGTAGAGGTAAAAATGCATTAATAGAAAATATAAAGACCAGGTTACATACCCTTACAGTATTTTAAAAAACTTTCAAGAGCAGTATTAAATTGATTTTTCTACGGTTACTAATGGAAATGACTCTTATCGTACGTCCTGCATGCATAGGAAGTGGGTCCTTACGCACGGTAAGCAAAAAGCATTGTTTTTTTTTTTTAAATGATCAAAGTAGACTCACGTCAAACACTTTCTGCATGCCCAGTAAGTGAGTCATAACGCACGGTAAGCAAAACGTACACTTGTCTAGAAATATCAAAATAGATTTACGTCAAAATTGACAAGACAACGTAATTACATGTGTATACTAGCCAAAAAGCCGTTAAAATCGTATGTGATTGTAGAAAAAGTAAGCTACATAACACGAGTTGTAAAGCAATCACGCACGAGTGGAAAAGTTGCGCACGGAGCCGCGTAGCGGCGAGTGCGTTTTTCCACTCGTGCGTAATATGCTTTTTACAACTCTTGTTATGTATTATACTATTAATAAATGCACATCTCGACGGACGTAACTATAAATAATTTCAAAACTGCTGTGAATTTTCATTTGAATTTTACAGGAGACGTTTATCTAACGTATCTTTACATGAGAAAAATACTATTGAATTTTTTCGGTATTCTGTTTGTCTGTATTTTCAACAATTAGCTTGATACACCATGATTTGCTTAAATAGTGCATCAAAATTCAATAAAGTATAACACAATTTTTGCTGGCTTACTACCAAAATGTTGTGATAATTTTGAACAACCAACTCTTGAGTAGCATGAATAATTCAACGATATTATAAGTTTAAAGACTCCTTGTATTGTAAATAACATCTATTACTGTTTCCGAGTGGTACAGGAGAGACTACGTGGGATTCCACATCCGCTAAGATGTATCTCGCCGACTCGGGTTGTTCAGCCAACCGTGGCTCCCAGAGGTCATTCAGCCAAAATATACATCCTTTAAAATACAACACACGTGAACACATCTTGGGAACAGCAATAAAATTCTAATGCCTTATACAAATTATAGTCATCTCGTTCAAAGTTAGAAAACATAATGGTGTACGCTGGTAGAATCGTTTTATTCTATAATAGAATGTTTTTGTTTGGTGTAGCTTACATAAAGAGTTAAATAATCACTTAAAACACAATTTTTTAAATTTTAAACAGTAAGTACATTGCAGATTTAATTTGTTTCGACATTTTTAGTGAAGAAGGGTTGAAGTGAATCTCAAATAATTGAAGGAAGTTGTATTTTATCCATCTTCTAAATAACTTCCAACCTTTTGTTTGACAATTCCCCAACGTTCTGCCAATTTCTGAATCCAATTTTTGTAAAATTCTATTGAATTTGAAAAAGTCTGCAGCTGCAGGTATCAATTTACTTTATTTTGCGTTCGGAAATTGTCTTTAGCAGAAATGTTTTGCAAGGAACGAAGCAAATGATAATGTGAAGGGGCAAGGTCTGGCGAATATGAGGGATGTGGTAAACTTGACAAATTCAAGTCAGATTTTTATTTAGTGATAACAGCTTTGTGGGTTGTACGTTGTCGTGCTACAAGATAACTTTTTTATTATTTTCATGCGCCATACAGGATTTTTATTTTATTAGTCGGATAACTTAATGTAATCATGGTCAGATTTCTATAAACATACAGATCGGATTTGAATCGTATTATCAGGAGGGATATATCGATTACCAATCCAATTACAATAAAACTAATAACAATTAAGGGACCCAGATTTATGAGAAAAATCAAATATCCGTTACTGAGATATAGCCGAAGTATAAAATCAAGAATTGCTAAAAATATTCTCGTAAAGCTTTTGTTTTTCTATAATATCAAAACCAACGGTGCAATGTATATGCATTTCCAGTTATGTCGTTAATTCATATTTAATTAAATGAAAACTTTAATGACATTATTAATCGACTCTGTATTCAAGAGAAATGCGTTTAATCTGATGTGCCACTGTCTTTTAAAGGTTTAACAGTTCTGTTTGTTTTTGTTAGACAGAGATCAATCGAACTGGCATTCCTGCACTGAACTATTCTGAATTAATTAGAGATGACACGGTTAGTACCTGGTCTTCGTACACATCTTGTTACTCAAAACACATTTCTGTAGTAGTTCCAGAGCTCTCAAGGAATGTTGAACCGATATGCGCGTAGAATTGATAAGTTTCTCTCAGCAAAATCAACAAAATACTAGCTGCGACTATTTTTAACGAAAATTTGGCAAATTTCCGCGAAAAATGTAATAGATTCTGTTTTAAAGTCATGTGCAATTTTTACCAAAACTGCTGATATTTCGATTATCTTCCAGCTTAAACAAGACTTTTATGAGATGGTAAAAATTCATGGCATTTAGTTATTTAAAAAATTCATCAGTGTTCAAAATATTTATGCTCTGGTCAGATTTACTAATGTATTTTTATTTGTACAAATTTGATAATATTGTATTATGTTTTTTGAGAAGGTTTATTTAACCCTTTTCCAAAATTTGTCCACCATATTGAGTAGGTAATTCCGGGACAGGTGCTCCACCTGTGGCCAGAAAATCACCTATTAATCATACAGAACTTAGAAGTTCGTTTAAGGTTACAACTTGACTGGTATTTATTTTAGAACTTGTATCGAATTAATGCTTGCATTCTAATGAGAACTTGAATTAGAATGTATTTTGCAACTTACAAAAATGTTATCCCTTTGCTACGATTGGTCATCCTAGCTAAGGGATTTGTCCCTGAACACATTTATATAAAAAAAAATTATTCGTCTAATCGTTCTCTCAACTGTTCTGAAGAATTTTGTGCGAAGAATGTTTCGGACCCGCAAATTTTGTCATCTGTCATTAGCATGCGAAAATCTTGAAACCCAGGCATCTCTGCCAGTCAGAGCAACTCTTCCGGAATTACCTATAAAGAATTGCCAACAGCAACAGAATATACCACTTTCAAAACAAATTGCTCATTTATTAATTGCAAGCAATGTCCATTCCACAATTTTTGTCAAATTACTCATCAATATGCCAACAAACAACCAATTCTTGGAGATTTTATTCACCCTAAAAAGTTGATTCTTTTCAAGAATCGACTACTGACCTACTTTTGATAAAGGTGGTCTGAACGAACTTCCAGTGCATATTGCCTAATTAATTTGGTATCGTGTACAAGCGCAATTCAAAAATCGTGTAAGCAAAAAATGAAGCCAGGTGTCCTTAAATTACTTGCAGTAGACTGACAGCGAATTAACGAAAACAAATTTAAACTCGTTACTTCACTTTAAGATTATAATTGTCCGGGATTCGAGCATCTGCCGTTTTGTGTTAAAATATGCAGAGGCAAATCTTGCAAAGATTTCATCTCATATAGAACCGAGTTGTTCCATCGATATATTTCGCAGCTTTCTGCTTACATAGTAGAAAGTTGTTGGTTACTTTCAATGTTATGTTCATATAAAATTAACTTATTTAATGTTCGCGATATCAATTGATATTCAAAGGTAGTGCAACTTTATAGTTGTTTACTATTTTGTAAATGGCTATCTGTACTGGGCGTCGTAGCATAATTTCGGGTTACGTACAAATACGTCTAGCGGTTTTATTTTACATGCGGTGACTGACAAGTAAAATCTACTTCCATGTACGAAGATGCCTGATTAACTGTTAAAATTTCTGCATTTTAAATATTGAATTAGCTGTACTGTAGTTAACTTATTACTTAAGTTAATTTAAGGGGAATCCTCCTGATTACAAAGGTCGATAACATGCAGGTGTCGGATTAAAAGGCTTTACACAAAGTTATTTTAAAGCTGGTGTTTGACCCTACTATTCCTAATCTTGACAAAAAAGGCGTTAATTAAACAAAACTATTGGAATGGTGATTAAATAAAATCATACGAATTTAACTAAGCGAAGCTTGACAAGTTCGGATAGACCAGTGGTTCTTAACCTTTTAGTAGTCGCAGCCCCCTAAATATCCTAAAATATTTTCGCGACCCTCTAGTTTGTAGTAACAAAAACATTACGATTTATTTAATAAGATATCTCTCCGATGTTTCGAGTAAAATAAGGAGAAAAAATATTATTTTTAAAGATTTCAATATTTTAAAAAGTAAAAACGTTTTATAAAATTTTCAGGCCTCCCAGGGGGCCGCGGCCCCCCGGTTAAGAATCGCTGGGATAGACTATTCGGATTCCGTCCGCTTATAATGCAATTTTTTTTAAAATACCTAAGTCTTGGAGATATTTTTACACCTGTAAATGTACGAAAAAAGGGCTATGAGAATTATTTTACACTTTTCCAGATACACCAAAATTACTCTGATGCTGGATACTTTACAGTGGCTTAGTATTAAACAACGGATAATTTTTAATACGATTATTTTCATTTTTAAGATTATAAATAACCTGCTTCCAAATTCTTTGTTAAAATACAGGGTGTGTAAAAATTGGCGGAAGCGCTACACGTGGCGATGTTTTTCGTAAAATTTTAAGTCGAAAATCTTAATACGAAAATGTTGTACCATGCTTCCTATGGCCTCAGGAACCATTTAAAGAAAAAAAAAATTGGCAACATTGCATACTTTGATTTGCGTTTGGACATTTTTTTATCAGCAATTTTTACTTAGGTATTTACAATTTTTGTTCGAACTGAAGGCCTTCAGTTCGTAAACATAGCTGCAAACTTTTAGGTATCGTCTGACACAAACTAGAAATAATTACGAGAAAAACAGAGATGACAGCTAATGACAATGTTGCCATATGTATTATTTTTATTCAAATCAGTGATTAACATATTTTCAACACCAATTTTTGAAAGGAAGAACACAATATCTAGGAAAAAATACTATTCGAAATTTATTTTTATTCCAAATGCAGCTTTTCCATTTGCAAGTATTAAATAATAACGCTTATTAAAAGACTAAATGTCAAAACTTTGAGGACCTCTTGCAGACACAGCAAGCATGGTACAACATTTTCGTATTAAGATTTTCGACTTGTAATTTTACGAAGAACATCGCCACGTGTAGCGCTTCCGCCAATTTTTACACACCCTGTATATAACCCAAAACTCTGATGTTCATAACTATCCGACTAGAAACTGTAAAGACTTTAAATTGCCATTCAGGACACGAAATTACACTCAAAATTCTCTTTTTTGTAAAGGACTGAAATTTTACAATGATTTATCAAGTGAACTTAAAAGGGAAACTAATATTGTAAGGTTTAGACGTAAGCTCAGTAGTCATATTAAGGAAAAGTTTTAAATTTTATATATTTATATATGTACATGTAATAAAATGTAAACATAATTAGCAAATCGCTAAATAAATTACATTATTATTATTATTATTATTATGTATATTAAAATTGAGTGATACGATGGTCAAACTGAAATTATCGAGAATAAAAAACGGTTAATCTTTTTTAAGATTTTAAATATGTTCAAAGCAGTTCTTACTTTGAACGTGCAATGTTTTCAGCTAAGTCTTTTTAGTTTTTAATGAATTTAGGTACGAGCGGAAGCCTTTTTTAATTTTTTTGGTGTGTTCAATACAAAAAACAGCTCGATTTTGCACTTTATACGATTTAAAATGTATCGTAAACCGAACATCTGAATAATCTCGTGTATCGCATGACGCGAAGAATCCGTAGAAGTTAGTGAAACCTGGTAGATAAGGTCCACATCCTATTACCTACATCCTCATCATCCTCTTACAACGCAGCCCTCGCGTAAGCTACGGAAAATAGGGGTTGGGGTCGAAGGGCTGTATAGGTCGTCCGACATACGAGAATGGGATTAAATCTTACGGATTCTTCAGGACGTCCCCGGAATAACCTTTCGTCTAAAGTTCGCCGTTTCAAGATATTTATAATTCGAAATAAAACTGAACTTAATTATATTGTTTCACTGAAAGATTGGTAGTAATCTAAACTAAATTTATGTAGTTATTAGCTGTATTTTTGGGGAAAAATTATGTTTTTATTGCATGCACCAGTTATTGATAAAGATGATTTTTAATTTTTGGCCCGTTACTTCAGTAACGGGCACTATTAAAAATATCACAATTAAGTATGTTTTACGATATCACTGTAAGTCATTTGATGATCAAAATAGGTAGGACGTACGCAGGGCCGGCCTTGTACATTCCATCGATTCCCTCGCCTAGGGCTCCGTGCTTAAAGGTGCCCCGCGCTTAAAGGGGCCCCGCGCTCAAAAAATAATAAATAAAAATACAATGCCTTTTAATAGCATATAACCAAATATCATATCACTTAAAAAAGTTATTGTTCAATAGTGAAATAATTAACTTAATAAATAAACTTATACCACAGTAATATGTATAATAGATTATTTATCAAATATTATCATCAAATCAATTAACAAAAGTTTTGTGAAATAATAATTCCAGTTGAAACGTTTACTGAAACGCAAACAGTGAAGCAGAATCTTTAGCTACTCAAATGGAAGATTACAAATTCCTGCTATCTTTAGTTTTCTGGCATGATTTGCTTTTCCAAAGTGAAACCTCAGATCTGTCTTCGGAAATGCTCACTTTTGAAAAATTGTGCAAATGGCTAGAAGTGTACCGAGAAAAAAGGTTTTAAAGATGTATTAATCGGTGCAAATGATCTTGCAAAAGATTTAGATGTTGTTCCACAATTCCAGTTGAAACGTTTACGGAAACGCAAGAGGCAATTTGCATACGAGTCCTCAGACGACCCTGTTGTTGATGTAAAGAAAGTATACAAAACAATCTGTATTAATCAAGTGTTAGATAAAACACTGCAGTCTCTTCAACCTCGATTTAAACAATTCAAAGAGATCATAGATTTATATTGTTTTTTATGGACATTTCACAATCAATTCAAAGAGACTACATTAAAATGTGCTGCTGATTTACAAATTGCTTTAAAATACACGGCGAATTGGTGGACTTAAATGGATTGGCGGAAGAAATAGAAGCTTTAAAAGTAAATATTCCACAAAGTTGTTGCAATCCTTTAAATATACTTAAATATTTGCCTTATAATAATCGTCCAACCTCGTTTCCAAATTTATTTATTGCACTAAGGATCTTCCTTACTATACCGGTAACAGTCTCTGCGGACGAAATAAGTTTTTCAAAATTAAAATTAAATAAAACGTATAAACGATCCACTATTTCTAAAGAACATTTAAATTAACTCGCAATTATGTCAATTGAAAGTGAAGTCATGAGGGAGAAGGACTTCGACAACCCATTAAAAGATTTTGCGGAAGCAAAATCTAGGAAGATCAGTTTTAATTGTGTTTCTATTTCGTTTATAAAAATATGAGTTGTTTTTCTTTCCTTCGTTCATAGTCAATTTGTCAAATTTTATGTTTTGTTATGTTTGTTATAATATTATTTTAGCTTGTTTGTGCAAAATTTTATTTAAAATGATAATGTATAAATATTTTTTTGCGGGGAGGGGGGCCCCGCAGCTTGTTCTTGCGTAGAGCTCCGCTCTTACCAGGGCCGGCCCTGGACGTAGGGCACAAACCACGGGCTTAAGGACTGTTCTACCAAAAGTAGAACTTGTGGCAACCGTACTCCTAACTTCCGATTCACTTGCTCTTGGAAAACCGCATATATTTTATTGATAAATATAGATGTATACTATCATGGATTTAAATTTTGGGATGTGTGATCGTCTATGTTTAAAACGTTGTTATTTAGATTTTTCCTTTAAAAAAATCTCACGTCCAGTTACGCAAGCGAACAATATGTGAAGCTGCTTATAAAATTGGATTTATTGAATTATGCAACGGAGAAATCATCGATCTAAATTTTTGTTGGCACTCTACGAAGACAATGCTCGTTTCCTCATAGTCTTTGGATGTCTTCATTATTATTATCTCGTGTGCAATACGGTTTTCGCAACATCGAGTGAGCCAGTTGATTTCTAGTGACCGCTGCACAGACTTACCGTAATGACTGTCTCCGACTTCCGCGTTTCTACCTATTGATGGCTGATGGCTCTCACTTCCTCCTCCCGATGGGCGGATATATCTGAGGTAGACAAACTCTGTACGCGTGCCGAATTACAGGCACCTGCTTACTGGACGATACATTCTCATTACGATCCCGTGTCCATACGCTGCACATTAAGAAACAGCTACACAATATTATGTAATGCAAATAGTGGACGAACGACACTTTGTTGTAATACTATACTATTAGATCTTTGGCTCGGTTAAGCAGCATAACGGTTTCTTTTTATCCAAATGATTGCTTGAAACGTCACTTTGTGATGAATCACTGCACGTTGACTGTGGTATAGAATGATTTCAAAATATATGCACCGCGAAAAAAAAATCCTCAATATTTCTCTGGCAATTTCATTAAAACTATAATAATAATCTTTAGTTTACTATTCAACATAGCACTAGAAAAGATAATAAGAAGCAGCCGTCTGAAGCGGGGAGGAGATATAATGTACAAGAGCCATCAAATAGTGGGATATGCAGACGACATCGCCATTATAGCCAGAAATATAAAGGAATTAGAACACGCGATTGGTGGAGGAGGCTTTTAAGATGATGTTGCAATTAAACCAGAAGAAATGTAAAGTTATGCCTATTGGAGGAAGTCAGCAGAATGCAATCCTAGAAATAACTACGACATTGGGAAAAATGAGGCCGGAAGAAGTCTATCTGGGTGCCAGGATAACGAAAAACTCTGAGGAAGAAAACGAAATAGAGGCGAGACTAACAAAAGCAAATAAATGTGCCGGAGCCTTGAAACAACTACTAAGGGCGAAACAGCTACGTAGAGATGCTAAATTTCGCCTTTACAAAACAGGATTGCGACCAACAGCACTCTATGCCTGCGCAACTTGGAAACTGAATAAGAAAACACAGGAAAGATTGCAAAGATGGGAGAGGAAAATACTTAGAAGGGTTTTGGGAGGAAGGAAACAAAACCGGGATATGAAAGAAAAACAAACAAGGAAATTTATGAGATATTCAAGGGACCAGAAATTGACTTAATAATAAAAGCCAAAAGATTACAGTGGCGGGGTCATATCGAAAGAATGGCAAGTGGACGAACGCCAAAAATGATATCCTGGAAAACACCAAATTGCAAGAAAAAGATAGGCCGACTCAGAAGACGGCGAAGAGAAGCAGTGCTATCAGACCTTAAAGAAAAGGGTATAAGAGATTGGAAGACCAAAGTCAAGTGGAAGAAAACCACGGAGCTGTGGGCCTAAACAGACTGTAAAAACACTCTCTATACAGGGTGTCCCAAATTCAAGTAAATGCATGGGAATCTCGCTTATCTTAAGAGCTACGAGGTCGGTTAAATTAGGGCAAAGTTGTTAAATTCGATGCTTATTGATAATCTAAAGAGAAATTGGAAATATCTCAAACGGTATCCGAGAAAAATAGGAAAAACTGGAAAGTCCATTTTTGAAAATCATTTATAACTCCTTTGGAGTTTGAAATATTTTAACTGTGTAAAAAAGTTGCCCAAGCTACTTTTTAAGCCGAATCGGATGGTGGTCACAAATTTTTCCTAGGGCGATTCGTTTTTGTTTTAGACAACCAACTTTGTTTTTTCTTATGGGCAGCATATCGCGTTTTTCTTCGTTATTTAAGTTCATTTTTACGACCAACAGGCCTTCAAAACTTTTAGTTTGTTGATCGGTTGTCATGGAAACAACATAAACTACAATGACCGGCCAACCTGATTTATAATGGTTTAAATTATTGTTTAAAACGTATTTTTTGAAATTTGACAATGAAAGAAAAGGAAAATATCATGTGTGATACATCAATGGATTCAGAAAAATAAATGCTATTTGATTATGTAAATAGCAAAAATTGCGCCCATAAGAAAAAATAAAGTTGGTTGTCATAAAACAAAAACGAATCAATCTAGAAAAAAATTGTGACCACTATTCGATTCGGCTTGAAAAGTTGCTTTAAGATATTTCATACTCCAAAGGAGTTATAGACGATTTTCAAAAATCGTATTTTCCAGTTTTTCCTAATTTTCTCGGATACCGTTTGAGATATTTCCAATTTCTCTTTGGAATATTAATAGCATCTAATTTCGCAACTTTGCCCTAATTTAACCGACCTCGTAGCTCTTAAGATAAGCGAGATCCCCATGCATTTACTCGAATTTGGGACACCCTGTATATATAATTTTATTAAAAAGCATAGCTTACGTTAGAGAATCACATATAATTTGTGTCGATCTGAACAAAGCTCTCGACTCTGCTTTTTTAAACCAATCATGGAAAACACTGAGAAACCAATACGTGCATTGGATGGGCGCAATTAGCACAAAGATGCTTTACCAAAACGCAGAGTTGTTTAAATAAATTAGGAAAAGAAAAAGTAATAATTTGACAATTCAACTAAGTGTTATCGAGCATTAAACGCCAAATAGATTGAAATCTTTTGTGCAAAACTTTGCTATATATGGAGTTTGGACCATGTCTAAATATTTAGAAGAGATAAAAAGAGCATACATTTTTGATAGAAATTATGCCAATTAAGGATAGTGGATAAAGAAAAACGAGGACATACAGGAGAAAATAAACAAAAAGATTGATGAAATCGAACAACAACAATTTATTTAGTATACACATCTTAACAGAATACTTGCTTATCCCATCTAGAAAAAAAAAGAGCGGATGACCAAAAAGGATATCGATACATCAGGTGAAAATAAATATAAACAAAGTATCTTTAGCGGATATTGACTTAAGAAGGAAAAATTGCGTTCTTATATTTTCCCCGAAATAAAGTGCAAACACTAGTCTTTATATTTCTTAAATTTTTATTGAAAATTTTTACAATATGATTTCAACGAACTGAAGCTGAATAGTTGTCATTTAACGAGTCAAGAACGTGTCTATGAATCCTTAAACCAAATGCCATAGTTCAAAATCATTTCGATTTCTCCTCGAAACAATTCGAAGATTTTATTAAGCCTTTTTTATTTGATTTATTCCTAACCCTACGTGTTTGGCAAAACAGAGATTAAGACAGTGATTACTCAGTATTGAAACGCTTTTCGCACTTTCAGTCTTGTCTGATGCAGACAATACCAAGAATGGCAACACAATGGACAGACAAATGTAAATAATATGTCATCGTTTACACCTTTTTAGTACTTTTTCAAGGACTATCTTTATTCAAAAATGATGGGCAATACAACTTCGTTGTCTTGTTAAGTTAAAGCATGCAATCATCAATTAAAATAATATGACAGTCATGAAAAAACAGTTGCTGTACAAACATATTTTTTTTTTAAATTAAGCAATTTTATTAAAATATAGTTTAGTTAATGTAAAACGAAAAGAGCTTAACAAAAAGCAAGGAAATACACAAATACATTTATGTTTTATAGACTTGGAAAAGCATTCAATAAAATAAAATGAAAGACGTGCGGAGGCGCCTAAGAATGAAGGGAATATAAATAAAAATAATCGACATAATAAAAGCGATGTACGAAAAAACGGTAAATATTGTGAGAACCCAAAATGAAGAATCGGAAGAGTTTGAAACAAAAGAGGGCTTAGAACAAGGATGCGTGCTTTGTCCATTATTATTCTCAGTAGTTCTAGATAGGGTAGTTAAAGAAGTAAAACCAAAAATCAGACCGTTTCACCTAGGCAACTAGAAAATTGAAAAAATAAACATAACTGAGCTATAATGTTTGCAGACGACATGATCTTAGTCGCGAAAACAAAACAAAAATCTGCAACATAATCTAGAAACTCTAAACCAGGAATTGGAAAATATCAATATGAAAATAAATACAGAAAAAACTAAAACTATAACTCATAAATAAAAGTAGTAGCCGAGTGAATGCAGCTGAAATGAGTTTTCTTAAAAAAATCCAAGGAAAAACAAAAGATAGAATCAGAAACGAAACATATAGAGAACAATTAAAGATTAAATCAGTTGGAACAACAATACAAGAAAGACAGCTGGGATGGTTGGGTCATTTATACGATGAAAGAAGAAAGGTTAACCAGAAAAGCCTATAAACCAAGATCACAGGGAAAAAACAAAAGAGGTAGACCGAGAAAAACCTGGCAAGACGAAGTTAAAAAAGCAGCAGCGGATATGTTCTAAATGGAAAGACATAAAAAGGCTAGCACTCGACAGAAAAGCATGGAAAAAAGTCAGCACAACACAACTCAACAGTCCTACACCTAGCAGTAGAAGGACTCATGACTAAATAATGAATACATAAATAATATAAAACATTTTTTATTACAAAACACAAAGCAATGAATTTGATCTTTATCAAACGTCTCTCTAACGTTTGGTAGCAGTCTTTTCTTTCTGCTTATGGATGTAGACTTTGCTTGTAAGATTTCCTCCATTCCTTCACGAATTCTGTTAACTTTTTAAACCTTTTCCACCTAATACCTCTGTTCATAACAGCTTTTTCAACTCAGTAAATTCACATCAATGTTGGTCTTCCTTTCATCTTCTTCCCCAGCTAGTGCTTCATATGATTTTCTGGACAACCTATTCCATTTCATTCGATGGGTTTTTTACTTGTTCCAGTTACATCCCATCAACTTCCGCGCTGATAACCATATATATTGGTCTTTTCTTCACTTATTTTTATATACAATTAATTCCTTGTACAAAACTCATAATATTTATTATACAATAACACTCAACACTTCAGTTTTGTTATATAAATGCACTTTGCAACTAACATTTTAGTACATTTCAAAATAGTACGGTAACCTCTCGTAATACACAGTTTTATTTCTTATTTGTTTATGATTACTTGTTTTTCAATTGTCGTGAGACAGTAATAAAAATTACAAAAGCGGTTGTATCTGTATGAGACAAGAATGTCCGGATAAGCAATCTTCACTGGACCATTATATTGCTCAGGTAGATTTTACCTCAACACGTTCTTTTGCGTACTGGCAACTTTCTCATTGTTAAATGAAGTCGAGCGAGAATTGCGAAGACATTACGCCAAATTCACGTAAAGAAATATTTTTTATTACATTATAATCAAATGATTATTGTTAGCAAAAAAAATCGACTCCGAAACTTGCCTAATGGTTCAGGCATGATGACATGTATTTTTATGGGCTAAAACTATTATTTGGTGTCGCGTTTTGTCATGATTATATAAGGTTGGCTGTACACTTTTACGTAAGTTAAAATTTGTACTAATAATTTTGTGGCATTGCTCAAGGAGATCGAAAAATATTGTTTCGCGAAGAGTGTGATCATGTTCATTCTTGTTGTGTATTATCACTAAAACAATTAACATCTCGTCTTCCCAATCACGTCCTCTTGAAGCTTTCTATTTTAACACGTTAAGTGCCGCAATGTTAACCAAAAAGAAGGTCTCTGGGGCCAAACTTTTTTTTGGCTTATTATGAATTTTAAATTACTTTTTATTATGAATAATGACAAAAACAAAGGAATTTTTAAAATTTTAATTGTTATTTACTGAAATTATTACGTGAGACAACGTTAGTCTCACGCGGCCACAACTTGCAAATTTTGGAGTTCAGGCCGTGTGAGACAAATGTTGTCTCACGACAAGTTCGTGCGTGTATATGCGACATTTAGCAGCTTGTACCGAGTGTTGACAGAGCCGTAGCCATGCATTGGCAACGGGGCGGCGAGTGCCAAGGGCGCGTGGCTTAAGGGGCGCCAAGCGCAAACATTCATGCACCCTGGCCTAAAATACTAAAAATATCAGAAGCCCTTTGCTAAAATTCGTGCCGCCCAAATATGTCTCTACGATTTCCCGTCAGTGCACGGTGATTCCCGTTCTAAACCATTAGCAAAAATGGCCCTGCGCGCTAACCTGCTGGATGAATTCAAGAGCTGGCACTGGAAACCCCGTTTTTCCGTTTATAGTCAATAATCTTATGAAATTTGGCAGCAGATGAGCAGAGCATTTATAGATCAATCAGTAAAAATATCTAAAAATAATTTTAACAAATTTATTCCATATTTACAAGAATAACGGCAAATTGGCACATTATACAGGGTTTCACACAAAAAACGCCGCAAGCTGTAACTCCGTTGTTTGTGGTTCGATTTTGATGAACAAAAAAGTAAATGGAATGGCTCCTCAAATACTATAAACTGAATTGGATTTCAATTTTTTTCAAGTTCAACTTAATGTCAAACGATAGTCAATTTTATTTTCAAATGGCATCATAAACTTTTTTTTAACTTATTCTTGTAGACATTTTTTTTTTCTGAATTCAATCATGTAATAATATGAGTTGATTTTAGTGCAAAACTAATAAGAAATACAAAATAAAAGACAGCAAAAATTTCAGGCAGAGGGGAGGGCCAAAAGAAGGCTTCTAATGTGAGACTAAAATGTACTGGGTGTGTAAAGCACTTTTGCATGCCTTGTTTTTTTGATGTACATAATAATTATTCTTTACAGCATTCAAATGATTAATAAATAATTTCAAATGTATTAGATAATACCAATAAAATACTAAATACATGTTTTGTTTAACCCTTTCACTGCGGGAACCGTAATCATCCGCATTTATTTTTCGTGTCCCATGTGCGGGAGCCGTATTAAGGTCCACACACACCGACGCGATCTCGACGCGGTCGCGGGCGCGGTCACGATAATAAGTAACCTTGGTTATCAATTATCGTGACCGCGACCGCGTCGAGATCGCGTCGGTGTGCGTGGACCTTTATTACGCGAACGTAACCCACAAACTCCATCAGACCCGAAAAACGCCGCACTGAAGGCACGAACTTTTCAAACGAGTGCCGCCGCGAAAGGGTTAATTAATCTCTCATTCATAATATAAAATCACAGGCCAAAAGTAGTACCTGAACCCACAGGCCAATATAGTTAAGACTACATGATTTTCTTATGGATATGTGAGACCACTGCTGTCTCCCGTGGCTCGGAAATAAAAATGACGCGTGAGACATACGGCGTCTCACGCGGCCTGGGAGGAAAAAACAAGTGTGAGACAAATGTTGTCTCACACGGCACTTAACGTGTTAAGGAATAATATATTTATTTATTGATTTCATATTTGTGAAATACAGGGTGTCCCCGTTGTAGGCGCAAATATTTTAAGTGGTGATAGAGGACCTTTTTCTAAGATTTTTTTTTAAGGAAAACTGTTTCCTAAAATCAAATGCTAGGCAGATATCAACACTAACTGGACATTTTTCTGTTCGCCCTGTATATCGATCGACTTTTTAAAATTTGTTTCAATGAGAAACTTGTTTTAAACGCGTTGTAGATGTTTTGAAATTTTTATTTGTCTCTTAATGTAATGCATTCCAGAAATATAGGATAAAAGTGTATAATACTGTCCTATTAGACTCTTTTTGTTTACACTTGGTAGGTTTAAAAGATTATAGATATTCATTTTTGCGCATCGCTGGACCAAACCACACAATTTAGCGTTTGTGGTAAACTATATTTCTTGATGTGTGATACAAGTAGCTTAGAAAGTTATTTTCTCAAAAACTGCGTCTCTGTCGTAATCATTACACGCATTTTGCCAGTAACAGTCTATTTAATATTTACTACAAACAAACAAATGATTTGTGTTCTAAATATACAGTTAATTAAACTTCTAAATGAAAGGACTTTTGCTACGTTTATTATTATAGGATGGTTATAGTCGTTATTGTAAGACTTTTGAATCTTGACAGTATTTAACTATTGGGTAACTTTTTCATTTTCTTCGAATAATTTTTCATATTTATCTAAAATTTTGACGTCTGAGCTTTTGTGACACCTTTAAGCATGTAAAAACAAAGTGATTAATTGAAAAAAAAATATTTGTGTTATTCCATTAGTGCATTAGTAGGTACACGTGTAACCTTCATGCACTTTTGCTAAAAATCACGTATAGATTTATAAAATACGTGTCCTAAACAATATAAAAATAATAAATTCATCAGTTTTCTTGCAAAAATGTTAATTTAAACAACATGTTCATTACATATGGAATGGCTACAAACACAAGATTACATTCCGATTATAGGCTCATGTCCTTTTGCACCCTGTGGTCGGACAGTACCTGTTGAGGGCGCTTGTGGAATAATGGGGTGGTCTATCATAGATTCAATTCCGTCTTTGTAGAAAACACTTTGGTGTCTGTGATCTTTTTTCTATTGTAGACATTGCTAAGCTCCGTCCTAGATCCTGAAGGAAGTTTCGCCGACTGTGTAAAGTTGTTTTTGTCAATGGATTTTTTTTTTTTGTGTAAATAATATATCTTGCAAGGCATGCTAAATCAATGATATTGTAAAACAAGGCAAGTGGCCATCGAAGTGTTCTGCGCTTTGTTGAGTAATGTGTCAATAATTATCAACTCCACTTTTAGTGAAATTGTATTACTCTATTATTTTTGGTTTGCTTTTTGGTCCAGTGACACTATGTTGAGAAAACAACAATAACTATTTTACCTGGGAATGATTAGAACCACGTTCTGGTTATGGGAGCCATTCAACATCAGAACCGTTATCTCCAGAAATCTGATATAATCACGTTCCGAATCACTGTCAACCAAGAAATTTCGCTGCTCATAACTCAAACCAAACGTTTTTGATAAAATAGACAACATTCTTTATAAATATAAATTGGTTGTTAACTCCTGTACTCTAAAGCAGGTATTTCTCTTCTGCTCGCCATAATAATCATTTTTTATTCACAAATAAAACAAGAACCAACAGGAAAACATGAAATCACAGAATATGCATAATACCATAACCATTACCGTAATCGGGGGCTACTTGGACACAATTTTATCACTTTTTTAAAGGTAATTCTGAAACTAATCGATATTTTGATTTCAAATAAATTTGATTTTACCGACAATAGCAATATACAACACCTAAATTATCCAGAGGCTCTAATTTGAATACAGTTTTTGAAAAAAAATGTGGTGACCAAATAGCTCCGGGGTTGGGGCTACTTGGTCACACTCGAAGAATTTAATAAAACTAACAATATAAATGCATTTTCGTCGTAGTTATAAATGTTAAAATTATCCACATCTCTTAAGGCATCATTAATGTCGTTGAAAAATTTTAAAATGTCTATACGGTCAACGGAAGCTCTGGATCTCTTGATGTTAGAAGCAAGACGTATGGACAGGTTGTTTCTTTGGATAAACGAATTAAGGAAATCTTCTCCAGGGATGTTGTCTTTGAAAATACTAATAGTTTTTCCCTGTTTTTCAAGATATTTTGAAATAACTGTCCTTATATCCAGCCTAGTTAGGGGGAAACCCCAATTGGCGACAACGCCAAGTGTCTCCGCTATGGTGGCCTCCTCTTTGCTCGAAAAAACTCTTGGATGACCAGCTGACTTCAAATTCTTTCCAAGAACCTTCCTAGCTAATGTTGACCGAGGCACTTTACAGGTTTTTGCTACCAGTTTTTTTGACATTCCAGCTTGTATGGCATTTTCCAGATCCTCGACTTTAAAATTACGATAAGGTTTGGAACCGGGAGTTCTTTCGTAATTGCGCACCATTTTTATTCAAAAGTTACCTGTCACAAACGATAAGAACATTCCAAAACCGAAAAGAAAAAACAAAGTAAAATGTAAACAAGTAAAATAATAAACAATGCCTAGGTGACCAAGTTACCCCGGGGTGTTCAAGTAGCCCCGGTTTACCGGTACCTAACATTTCTGTGACTCTACATATAGTTTTGCAATGCGTGATAGCGATTTAACCGTATAAAGCGTTGAAGTGATGCAGAGGTACAACTGTACCTATCCGTGTGTTTAAGGTTGTAAAATTTTTCGTGTACACAAGGATTAAACAGAACATTAAACGTTTTTTTGCAAGGATTTCTCGAGAAGAAACACTGGGATATTTGTTCAATAATAAAATACGAAAGAACAGTAAATCCGTGTTTTACTTTTATTTAAAAAAAGAAAACGAAATCTTATTGAACGAGGAACTGCAATATTGTTACCTAACCAAATGTAATCACTAATTAACCATAAAAATTCAAGACACCATCTTCCTTATTTTAAGCACACATTTCCAAAATTAAACAGGTCCCCTTTGTTGTTTAAGCGAACTGATTAATCTCTTCCTAAACTTGCACGAACGGAAGGAATATAATAATTAATTTCGCCCGTACTGATTCTGTGCGACGAATATATCACATTTGTACACATGGACTTAGTGAATCATTCCTAAACATTGTCGAAAGGTCATTGTCCATCAATGCACTTACTCGCATCTCTATCGACATCTCATTTTCTTTGGTCACTACTGTATGTAGCAGGCGTTGCATTGAATATATTATGACCTAAGAAGACAATTTCAAAACTTCTTAAAGGTCTACAAACTCTTTCATTTTGTATTCACAGTTCGTGATTGTTTCTGCTCTTTTATTTTGTGATCAAGTTGCCGTGTGCATATTGAACGACTGTTTTTTAATTTCACGGTAGTCGCGAGCCAGTGTTCGATCTCGCACATTAAAATAGAGCTTAAACTCGATAGATTATTGTTAGAAATAAGCGTTTAATTATTCTAACCCTGATTTATTTTACTAAGAAACCGCAAGGATTGTAATTTGCATTTTGTGCATATATTTCTAGAAAGATTATTACAAGGCTTATTTATACTGAACGAACTCGATGAGAATAATCGAGGTTAAAACTTTTTATGCAACTGCACGCTGTATCTAATATGCAAATAGCTATTAGAAAAGTTTAATAATCATCTGTTACTCAACTTGTTGTTTTGGTCAACTTTCAAGTACATTTATAGCTTATAAACCAAAATATTGACCAAGTGAATTCTTTAAAAACATATTTGCCTTATACAATATTTGCATATATTTAAATTCGTATTAATGTGGTCAAATTTAGTAGAATTAATCATAATTTTTTTTTTTTTTTTTGTTTATTTAGTCACGAGTCCTTCTACTGTTTGGTGTAGGACTGTTGAGTTGTGTTATACTGTTTTTCTGTCTTGTGCTAGATTTTTTATGTCTTTGCATTTGATGTTTTTCTCCGTTGCTGCTTTTTTAACTTCGTCTTGACAGGCTTTTCTTAGTCTACCTCTTTTGTTTTTTTCCTGTGATCTTGCTTCATAGGTTTTTCTGGTTAACCTTTCTTCTTTCATCTTATAAATGTGACCCAACCATCCCCGCTGTCTTTCTTGTATTTATGTTTCAACCGATTTTATCCTTAATTGTGCTTTATATGTTTCTGATTCATTTTTGTTTTTCCTTGGATTTTTCTTAGAAAACTCATTTCTGCTGCATTCACTAGGCTACTATTTTTGTTTGTGTGTGTTCACGTTTCACTTCCTTATAAAAGTTCCGGAGTTACTACCTTTTTGACCACTTCCACTTTTGTTCGTTTTGGGACTTCTCTTTTCCAAAAAATGTTATTCTTAGGCTACTCGCACACTATGCGTTTTGCAGGATGCGGTAAACGGGATGCGTTTTTGAGGGATAGACTGCACGCGTTCACACCATCCTTCTTTTTACCGGACGTGCGAGGAAATTTGATTTAGTTTACTCTTGTCTTGACGCGGTTGGAGAAACTTCTAAAGGGTTTTCCATTAAGAACGATATGATTTTACGATACAATAAAATAAAAACTATTTTAGATACCAACAAACTTTTTATATCATTTTGAAGCACAGCATATTACATATTGTTTTGAATAACACGTCACTTAAGTGTCCACCTCGACTCTGTGCACACGAGCGGATTCGTTTAACCCAATTTTCGAGAACTTTGTGCAATAACTCGGGCCTAATGTCCCGAATGCAGTGTTCGATGTTTAATCGTAATTCATCAAGGGTTCTTGGTTTGTTTGCATAGACCCTAGATTTCAAATAAGTCCACAAGAAGTAATCTAAAGGAGTTAAATCACAACTTCTTGGAGGCCAACTAACAGTTGCATTTCTTGAAATTATCCTTTCACCAAACTGTTCTTGCAATAGGTCGATACGGGTGTAAATTCAAGTCTTTTCGCAAAATACGCCACGTGGTCGTTCTTCTGAGCCCTAATTCTTGAGCACGACGAGGAATAGATAAATTTGGAACCTCTTCAACACTATCTCTTACAGCAGCAATGTTCTCTTCACTTCCTGCATTTCGACGTCTTGTTGGTGTTTTCGAATCGCAAAGAGTAAAATCCCTTTCAAATTTTTCAACGATTCTACGAATAGCAAGCACAGAAGGGCGATTATGTGGACCATAGTCTTCGCGAAGTGCACGTTGAGTGTTTACAAAAGAACGTCTGTTTTCATAAAACTTTTGGATAATAACCAAACGTTCTTGAAGGGTGTATTTAACCATGATGAATTGTCAGGGTATAGTCAATACAAATGACAACTAATGACATTTATAACATCTTAACCATGGTTAAAATTTCATTTAAAAATCAAATCATTCTTATTGGAAAACCCTTTAGTTATGTTGTCTAAATTAAAAGTAATTTGTGCATTAGAAGCGGAAGGATTACTGCGACAGCCAATAACACGAAAATATTGGGTTCATCCCTACAACTCAGAGCGTGAATTGAGCAATAAATTTAAAAAAAAATTGTAATTCCGTCCAATTAGGAAATAATACTTCTCCTATTTCAAACCATGCCTTGTCCCGAATATTTTTATCTCCATACTCCTTCGAACTCTTTTCCCACAGCGCTGGCTTTCCATGCACGCATTCAATGAAGGCATCCATATCAAACATCTCGTAACCTAAAAAAACGCACCCGCTATCCTTCAAGTGTGAACGCTTGCATCTGACTACGTGTGTTAGCGAAGCAATCCCTCAATTCTACCGGTCCGCTTTGCGGCAGCAGAGTACTACCGCATCCCGTCGATGCGTTAGAAACGGATAGATGTGGGCGCTCTCATTTAAATGCATGTGTTTACCACCTTCCCTCAAAACGCATCCCGTTTACCGCATCCTGCAAAACGCATAGTGTTAAATATTCTTCCCATATTTCCTGTCTTTACGCTTATTTCCTTGTCCATTCCTCCATTTAACTCCATGATCACTCCTAAACATTTAAAGCTTTCTACCTGTTTAATATCGAATAAAACGCAAACTCTTAAATATCTCCAAACAAAGACCAATTTTCTAGTAAATTTTGTAGAAAAATCGTCGGTTTCTTAAAAGCTCCATATATTTTAGTAAATTGCACTGGACATTAAATATTTTTTGCGCAATATACATACCTCTAAATATCAACATTGTTCTGAGAAATTTATTTTCGTTAAACGATATATCAAAACTGTATTAGAACATGATACAAATTATTTACTTGAAGCTATCAGTATCGCTTCAATTAAAACTCGTAATTTATCGGCCAAGGTTAAACCATTGGTGCAAATAATTTTACTCGTCTATGCATTTTGTTCATTTTTTGTGTAAAATTTTTAAACTGTTCTTTAAACTAATTAAAAATTACTATGTAAAGCGCATAAGATTGTCGGTGTCTTTGTCATTCCTTTAGTTGTATCATTGTTATTCTTTCCTATAAGAAGATTATTGTACAAGTTCTTCATCTGCATCATCTTCTTCTTAATCGGTTCCTCTTGTACCTTTCGGTGTCGAGGTATACTTTTCTGTTTCTGTGTTATGTTTCTCCACTCCTGCCTATCGTTAGCTAATTGTGGCACATCTCTCCAGCCGACTCCTTTTTCTTTTAGTCTCTGCCTTACTTCTGTTTTTCATTTTATTCTTGGTTTTTCTCTATTTCGTTTTGCCTCCATCTGCATTTTCCATCCTATTTTTGCGTATCTACTTTCTGGCATGCGTTGTAGATGTCCAAGCCATCTTAATTGATTCGTCTCCATCTTTTTCTTAATATCTGTTCCTCCTAGATTTTTTCGAATTTTTTCGTTACTGATTTTATCCATCAGTCTACATCCCTCTATTCTTCTCAGAAATCTCATTTCCTGTGCCTGTATTCTTTGTTTTTGTGTTAGAGTCCAAGTTTCTGAACTGTACGTGAGAATGGGTACGTACACTGCATTAAAAACTCGCGTCTTCGTTTCTTTTGATATCTCCTTCTTACTTATCAAACATTTATTAGTGGCGTAGTGAAATTTCGTCGCTATCGCTATTCTGTTATTCAGATCTTCCTCCAATTTACCATTCTCTGCAATTATTGTTCCTAAATATTGAAAATTTGCTACCTACTCTATCTTTTTTTGGTCTAGCATAATTGTAACTGGTTCATGATTTTTCGCTGTAACCATAGCCTATGTCTTTGTTATATTAATATTCCTATTATTGTACAAGTTGTATGTTCTATTTATTATGTACAAATTAATCAACAAATCGTTTGTTGATGGATAAAATCCAAACACAGACGACATTGTACACTCCAAGTTATGACCGTAACATTTTAACATCAAAGTGTTTTACTAAAGATGAAATCCTCATAACTTGACCCTTATGAAGTGTTACATGTTTTAGCAGGTGTTGCGTTAGTATTTGTTTCATGCTACATGCTATTAATTAAAAATTAAATGAAATAAAACTGAAGTAACATAAAAATGATGCCACAACGGTCACAACAGTTATGCTGTTAAATAATGATAAATCCACGATTGTGGAGCTAACTGCTTAAGTTATTCATCGATAACTATCTTAAACAAAATATTATACCAAAAATGTTGTACTACATTATTATTTCAGTCACTTTCACTCGGTGGCATAACTATTATAAACAAGTGGGTTTGCCCGCAGCGCTGTCGTTAGCGAACTTCTATTTAAATTTACAAAAAATGTAAAACAAAAGAAAGATGAAACGTGCACGAAATGCAAAATTGATCTGATGTGGGGTAATTTATATTAAAATTTACCATATGTAAATATTTATTGTGCACATTGCACACTAACACGTAAATATTTAACGTTCCTATAGTATTTATATGATACAAATAAATTTCTTACTTATACATGTTTATATAAAAAATTAGTTTTTTACTTGTCATAAATATATTGTCATAATTATCTTAGGAACGTAAAAAACCCAAATTGAATACTAGTAAATTAGAGTATGGGGAATTTTACAAAAATTTGAAACAAATGACATTTAATAGTATATTACATAACAAAAGTTGTAGGAAGCATATTACGCACGAGGGGAAAACTGTGTAATTGCTTTACAACTCGTGTTATGTAGCTTACTTTTTCTACAAACACATAATACTAACGATTTTAACGGCTTTTTGGCTAATATACACATGTAATTATTATTTGATTAGTTTTTGAAGGATCAACACGATTAATGGAGAAGCTCTTGTAGAAATTACGGACCAGTGGCAAGACTCTAGTCTCTTTGTCTAAAGAAAGTGATTGATTAAGAGGCAAGAGTTTCGAACCATTCCTTCATCAAAAAAGTGATTTTTAATTGAAGTCATTTATAAACAATCAGTGTGTAACACTTGCATTTTAAAAATAGCAGGGACTATTGGCAATTAAGTGGTCTCTTGGCTCTTAAAAAAACCGTATACTTTATATCTTTGAATAGATTCCATGTACCTAGATACCCTTTTAAAATAATTTTTTATGTAGGTACTTTAGTTGGCTGTACGCCTGATGGCTTATAACACATACGATGCTGTAAGAACTTCCTCAATCGCTATTTAAAAAACTCAACGCAAAGGCAGGACGCTAACTGTACTCCCAGTGACAATAGACGGTTACAGATAAAGCATTTAATGAATTTAACAATATTTTTGTGCGATCGTACTAGAAACAGCTGTTTGACGGACGCGGTAGCAGACATAAAGTACTGCATTACCGGCGTTACCCTTAGCAACGGCCTAAAAAGTACTTTTCCGGCCGTTACCCTTAGCAACGGCCGAAAAAGTTGCACTTTTTGGCCTTGATACATAAATAACTATTAACATTATTTTTAAATTGTTAACAAGTTTTTTTAATTAACCAAAAATTACGACCATGTAGTAGTTTGAATAGAATGACGGGATAGTGGTCCTTAGGTTTATAAAGAAAACTCTTTACATCAGCTAAATATTTCGGATCTTTATTTGATCCTTCATCGGTAGTTATAAACAAAGTACAAAAAGTCCTTAGAATTATAATATAAGTCTAATAAGGTGCTACTCACCGATGAGCGAGGATGTTTGAAAGCAACAAACAGGTGAACATTAAAAAAAATTTCTCGAAGATGAAATGGTTAAAATTGATGGAAGTACTTCATTAAAATTTGCTTGAATTATTAATCGTCGACACATGTGTTTTCTCTTGAATAAAAATAAATTAAAATTTGAAAAATTGAAAATTGAAGCTATAAAGAGAAAATCAACATGTGGATTCGTTGAAAATTTGTCACTATATCCCTAGGATAGATCAACATCATCCTTCGTACATTTTATTTATTGGATGTTGATCTATCTTAGGGATATAGTGACAAATTTTCAACGAATCCACATGTTGATTTTCTCTTTATAGCTTCAATTTTCAATTTTTCAAATTTTAATTTATTTTTATTCAAGAGAAAACACATGTGTCGACGATTAATAATTCAAGCAAATTTTAATGAAGTACTTCCATCAATTTTAACCATTTCATCTTCGAGAAATTTTTTTTAATGTTCACCTGTTTGTTGCTTTCAAACATCCTCGCTCATCGGTGAGTAGCACCTTATTAGACTTAAATTATAATTCTAAGGACTTTTTGTACTTTGTTTATAACTGCCGATGAAGGATCAAATAAAGATCCGAAATATTTAGCTGATGTAAAGAGTTTTCTTTATAAACCTAAGGACCACTATCCCGTCATTCTATTTAAAAGTTTTTTTAATCTTTGTTAAAAATTTTAAAATATGGGTACTTTTTACTCTTGGAAAATTTCTAAAATCGTTAAAATCTACTGTTATAGGAATTTATATCAAACTTTATTAACTTTTCTCCAGAATAAAATTATTTGAGAAACCAATAATAAAAAGTTTTAGCATTTTTGCAATTTGATGTTAAAATTACTATAAAAATAAAAATTGAAATTATAAAGAGAAATTTCACCTTTGGTGGTATTTTTGAAATCTGGACAATCTTTCCCTATGAAGTTTTTATTTTGTTACTCTTAAAATAAGGCACTTAAAATATATCTGAAAATCGCTAATATCCAGTATCGTTTGAATTTTTATGAAGTTTTTTCCATCTTAAAATTAATTTTAGGTCATCCACCAACTTTTATCAAGAATAGTAGTTTCTAAAAAAATTTTAATAAAAAAAACTGTTTCATTTGTTGATACTTTTTGAATGACTCTGTATAGAAGATATAATGTAGGGTGTATAATAAATAAATGAGTTGTAAAAAGGAAGAACAGGCAAGTTTCTTAAAATAAAATTCAATGATTTTTATAATAAAAATCAAATTTTGCCCAACCCCTGTAAAAAGTGAATTAATAATTATCGTTCCAGTTAAAGCATTTAAAACGCTTCCAATCTCGTTTTTGGAAAGTTTTCCATGTGTTTTCATAATTTTGTCCCGAAGTTAACAAACAACAGCAATATTCTCCCACATTTAATCAACGAAGATTATTTCTTATAACAGAAAACAGCCCCCTTGTCATTACATTTTGCTTAGTATTTGAGCTGTTTATGTAAAATGAAACAGGAAAATATGCATTGAGTGAAAAGGAAGACGAAAACTCGTAGTATTGGAATCGTTTATTTTAACTACATTTGTTTGCAGTGTGAATTGAAAAACTAAGAGTGTTTATGACTTTTAAGTCTCAACCGCACGTTCAAGTGTCATAAAAACACAACCATAATAAAATTATTAATGTGCCGATGTAAAATAGTTATTAACTAGAAAGAAATCTGCCAGTAGCATATAAATAAAGGGCTATGATTCAACCAACGACTGTCAGGTGTGGAGAATCGAGTGACTAACGTGTTAATAGGTTGATATCTGATTTCTACTTCGAAAAAGGACTGTCGCCTGACTTGCAGCAATGGGAGAGGCAGGACACGATGCCGATCCACGTGTATAAGCTGGAGATACCTGCACGTACGCTGAGCGGTCGATCTCCACCAGGCTTCTGCATATTGATCAATTCTACCCGGGTCAACTCTCAGTCGAGTACAAAATAAATATATTCCGAACGTTGGGCATCAAATAATGGCGTAGCTTACCGTTAGAGTAAATGAAAATACTATTAAAAATTGTGTCTTCAAACATGTCACAATTCAAATATTGTGTAACGTCGTAAAATGTTATTGTTGCATAAAGGCAATAAAATATGATAAATCGTGAATGCACAAGCATACAAAACAAAAAATGAATGTGATTTTAAAAACTGAATACGGTGGTCTAAATTTGATTTTTTTAACGGGATTTTGGAACTGCAATAGTTACCAGAAATCTATACTAAATCCATAGGTAATTTTTCTTTAAAAATGACTGAAATTGACTAAATATTATTGAAGATTCTGTTCCAAAAAATATTGAAATTTGACACACAATCCAAAGCCGCGTACATACTAGGTTTGCGAGCTGTTCTAGAACAGTTAGCGAACAATATGCGAATTTGGTGTAGACGGGTGTTCGCGAACAGTTCGCGAACAGTTTCGCGAAGGGCTCGCGAAGAGCTCGCTAGTTCGAAGAAAGTTCTCTCGTTAGGCGGTACTTCAAAGAGATTGGTCACAAACAGATTGCCCAACGTCGTTTTCTGTTTAAAAACGGCATTTGTGCAGTTGTTAAAAATGGAGTGGACGGAGAAGACATTTTAAGTTTAATAGAACAATATGGTTTACACCAGGCGATTGCAACCTTTTAAGCCAAACGACCAATTGCAAATTTTATGAAATCGTAATGGGCCGCACCTCTTTCTATTGGACATGGAGTGTGAAGGGTTCGGAGAAAATTTGAAACAGATTTTTTGTTCGCGCATACATTTTCAATGTGAGCAACGCAGTGACATACAAAGAATTCCCTAAAAGCGTAGTTAGTTCGAAGCGAGATATTTAACATTTTTGAAAATGGTCAAAAATCGGTTTTTGGCTATATTTCGAAAATTAAAAAAGATATTGAAAATCTAAACCTGTTTACGGCAATGAATTTATCTCGAAAAAAGACATCGAGACACGTAAGGGAGACTGTTGTACCCTGAGCATAGTGTAGCTTGGAACATTTGCGGATTCTAAATAGTGCTGGCACTTAGCGGGCTAATCCATCACCATGATGTGAAGAATGACACTAGATGTCTTTGACATAAGATCTGTCTTGTTTGACTCGAAAACGCGCGTTGAGTTGATTAAACCGTTTTTGAAGTATCAAAAGTAAATATTTCGAGTGTTGTTAATCGATTTTTTAACCGAAAACAAAGTTGTGCTTGACGATATCATCATTGATTGCTGATCTTGTGTTGAGTAGATTCATGTACTGTAGTTAACGTTTTATCCTAACCACTAGCTTAGGCCGACATGTTTATTTATTTTTGCTCCCTCTTGTACCTTGGAACACACAACATCATGTGCCATGGAACATGTTCCAAGATATACAATCCTATCCCCTTTTTTTTGTAACAGATCACTATGCCAAAAAGTAAGAGTGGCGTTAAGAGGGCCCCAATTGATCCAGATGCTATGAGAAAAGTTGTAGAAGCAGTTTTGACTGCTCCCGGAACAAAAACATCAGTTACAGATGCAAAGTGTACAATGTTAAATTGGCTATTTTGTCAAGACACATTTCGCAATTTCGGAATATTATTCTTTGTAGGACTGAAAACTGTATTTTAAATTATTTTTTACAGCCATTTCCCCATGTTCCAATGTACAAGAGGGTGTGTTCCATGGTACATGACCATGTTGTACCATGGAACACTTTTCATAACATGATATTTTATTTTTTTGTTTGTTAATAGAGCTGTAAAACATAGATTTACAAACAGCAAGTTGTAAAAGGATCTTCATTAGTTAATACCATTTTTTTTCATTTCAAAAAAATTATTATTAAAAATTTTTAAAAATAAAATCTTAAAAGGGTTCCATGGTACAACAGTCTCCCTTACTTAGTTTTTTTTTTATCCTGGTAAGAAAAGAGATACCCTGTATAGGCATCGAAAATAGGCCACCCTTTACACTAATAATCTGATGTATTTATGTATACTCTGATTTGTTGTTGATTTTAATTGATTTTAATTTTCTCTTTGTACCAATTTTGCCGCCCCCCAAATTTGCCTCTCTGCGCTGTTGCCCTGCTCGCGCCCCCCTAGATCTGGCCCTGGATTTAAGTCATTGCTATCGCACCTGCTATGGGCACTCTGTTGGGATCAGAAAGAGATTTAAAAAAAAAATCCCTATCCAATTAAACTATATGGTTGGACCAATGGTGGGAGGACAAATTTACGCCACTGAACTGTAGACAGAGACGAACATACGCAATGCCGTATTAAGTGCTGAATATTGAAACCGATTTCGAAACAAACGCGAGAAGACAGAACAATGTACTGTGAAGTTTTGAACTCCATAAGAATTGAGAGCTGCATTAGCATTCATCGAGTGTCCTAGTCCTTACAGAGACATCATACGCGGACCTCTCCCGTTACATTCCAATCTGGCCTTTCAGTTTGGAGATGCGCCAAAAACATCTTACGACCAATGTTTATTGAATATTAATGTGCGCGAACAATAAGAACGACATACTAAATATTCGGCTGTCACGTATGGAGTGACCAGGAGGTAACACTTTTATCTATAACTATTTATTATACAGAAAACCCGAGGCTATGATTGATAAAAGCCGCTAGTGCGGTTGGATTACGTCCGTGGGTCATTAAAATCGAATTGCGCATCGTTAAGATTCAATTTGCTGCATGCAGTGTTGTGTGCCAACAATATGTACATCTGAATTGTTTTATTTGTAAATGTACAGGGTGGGCAAATTTCGTTGTTTTCATAGGGAATATCGGTAACTAAATGAGGTATCGAAAAACGGACCTCGCATCCTCCATCTATTTTCCGAGAAAAAGTTAATGGTGAAAACTAAAATTGGTTATCGTCTTTTGTTTTCGAGTTATCGCCGATAACTCGATTTTTCGACTTTTCGTTTTATGACTATATTTCGCTTGTTTATGAAAATAAACAAAAATAATTTTGACGTTCTACAGGCACTTTTTTGATAGGAATGCAGTAGCGTGGACAGTTTTCCAAAAAAAAAAAAAATCGAAATTCGGGTTGTGACTTAGTTGTATTTTTTTAAAGAGCACCCATAGTTGGCTTTTAATAAAAATTTCAAATAACTGTAGAAAAGTGAAAAATGCTCATAAAAAATGGTACCAATTTGCTGATGTTAACGCATGGAAGCGAAAATGCTAACCAAATTAAAAATGCAAGTGAAGAATCTTACGTAGTTTTTGATTATGAAAAACTCTTATGTTTACACTTTTGTCGTAAAATAATCAGGGGAGCCAATATTTGCAAATATTTTATTTTGCATGGTTAGTCCTTTGTACAATATTTTCTGTCAAGTGTATAGAATAACAGTTTGTCGTTGCATATAATAATTAAGATATTCCCTGCGAAACAGTTCCTCCGCAAGCAGTAAAATATTTTGTGTTTAGTTTTTTCTATTAATTTTTTAAAAATATTGTTTTTTTTTTTAGTTAAAAAAATACCTACCTCCTACTTATTGATTTGATTTTGTTATGTTACTGTTTTTTTTTTTGAATTTAAATTTTTATGTGACAAATAAATACCTGCAAAAATTACTCACTGTCAAAAATTGTATTTAAAAAAAAATAATTTATAATTAAATATAAAGGGGGGCAAAAAGCAGCGTTTCCAAATTGGGTTTCACAGAACCCCAGGGTTCCGCGAAGCAGAAGAAAGGGGTTCCGTTGGAAGATGATCAAAAAATCGATCATTTTAATTACCTACTTGTACTTAGTATGAGACGATTAAAAATATGCATTCCGGTACAACCCGGAAATTAATTTATTATGAACATTAATAGCTTCCAAGAAAAGCATTAAAAACAGTTTAACACAAATTTTCAAGCAGTCTTGAAATTTAATGGTTATACATATTAGTGTGTAATTGTACTTACACTTTAATTCTTGATTGGCGAGTTCAATATTGAAAACAAAATTTTGTGCCATGTTTATTTTTAATTATTTCCGAAAGTAATTGATAATCTTTGAAAGTTTTTTTTCGGAATTGTGATTCAAACAGTTTCAAAAACTACTAACTTATGCATGAAGCTACTTTTTGTTAAGTATTGTCCTTAACGAAGGACATGTTGACTAAGATAATTACTAAAATGAGTGAATTAACTTTGAAAAGTTTCTTGGAAAATTCATTTGAATCCGTATTAAAATTAAGATCACAATAAACGTACCCTCCTGCAATATTTAATGGGGCTTACTCATCTCCTATTTCATATTTATGTAATAAAAATTTCAAATTACAGTAGAAGAGTGAAAACTGCTTATAAAAGTCTGAAATACCGAGATATTTTTTAAAGTTTGTCTAAGGGAAGCGGAAAAGCTAACCAAATTGAAAATGGAAGTGAAGAATCTTACGTAGTTTTCGGTTCTGAACAACTTCTATATTTACACTTTACTCGTAAAATAATCAGGAGAGCCAATATTTGCAGATATTTAATTTTGTATTGTAAAGTCCTAGGTACGGTACTCTCAGTCAAACCCTGTATATAAATAATTAATTTGCATGCAGGGTGTCCCACATTACATTTCCAGCATGGGAATCTCGCTTATTATAAGAGATACAGGTTTGTTTAAATTAGATGAGTTATTCCTTAGTATGAGAGGAGCCACAATCGATTTTTAAAAGTACAAAATTCCTCATGCTTCAGATGTTATAGCAAAAAATATGAAAATTTCGAATTTCTTTTTTCTCTCAAAACTGTTTTGTCTTAAACGTTAGAACAATTTTATTTGTACTTTCTTAAGGCACTTTTTAATGGAGAATGTAACTGTCATTCTAGATTTTTTTTAAACACCTACCATTTTCGAGGTATTACCCCTAATTTCATTTTTTCTTAAGGGTTGTTTTTTGTTTTTATTTTCATAGATAGCTTGACAAGTGATGGGGAAAATACGATTTTTCTTCTTTTTGTGACTTATTTATAAAAATAGATATAGCAAGTAATATCTCATTTAAAAGAGACAGAAAAAGCACATTTAACTATTCCATAGCCAACTTTGCGGCCCATAAGAAAAAATTAAATTAGGGATAATATCTCAAAAATGGTAGGTATTTAAAAAATTCTAAAATAACAGTAACATTTTCCATTAAAAAGTACCTTAAGAAAGTACAAACAAAATTGTTCTAACGTTTAAGACAAAAAAGTTATGAGAGAAAAAAGAAATTCAACATTTTCATATTTTTTGCTATAACATCTTAAGCATGAGGAATTTTGTACTTTAATAAATCGATTGTGGCTCCTCTCATACTAAGGAATAATTCGTCTAATTTAAACCAACCTGTATCTCTTGTAGTAAGCGAGATCCCCATGCTGGAAATGTAATCTGGGACACCCTATATTTGTTTAATAAAAACTACTCCTTTCTTTTCTTCGTCAGTACTTTTCTTAAATTTTTTTTTTTAATGTTACGTTTAAAATAATTTAATACATAGCTTAAATTCGATTCAGTTTAAGATTCTAAAACAGCGTAATACATTCGTCAACTATAACCCGAAACAAATAAATAGATGCAAATATTTTAGCTACGCATATTGTGTGTTGACCTAAATACAATTACGATTCGTAATAGATGATTCCAGTTTAAAAATCATTACACTAACGACACCGTTACTAATTCTTCATACGTCGATACCAAATTCATTAGTTGTATGCACGTATTTTAGCGGCGGAGTACATGTAACTTAAGAAGGCGGAAAACCTATACATCATTTTAAAAATTACCCGGAAAACTCAGAATAGTGCGTGCATACGGTCTTAATACCCGGAAAATAACTTTCTTGTAACTTAACGGTTTTGCGAATTTGGAAAAAGCTTTGTGTGTAAGAAATATTTTAACATACATGGGGGCTAGTTCGTCGAATATGTGATTTTATCATGGGTAGGGCTGATTTGTTAGTCAGTGGTTGGTTTTTCCATAGTGTCAACTTCTGAGTTTGTGTCAATAAATTTCTTTGATATGATTTGAGCCTGGTAAATGCAATAAAATTCTAAATTCTCGAAATAATTACAATAAAGGTGAGACTTGTGCAAAGCTGTAAAGCGCAGCGGTTCTGAACCAGTTTTCATCAATGTACCCCTTGGCCACACTGTGAAGCGTCATTTACCTGTAAATTAGTCCATTTCAAATGAACTTTATTTATGCGTAGAACATACAAAGTAAAATATATTAAGTACCTACGAAAATTGTTGATTCATGCTTTCTATCAATAAATTGTTTCGGTCATTGTATTCAGTGGTGTACGCAGAACAATATTTCAGTGGGGGGGGTATTGTTTTAATTTGCAAAAATAATACCAACTAATTTTAAACGGAGCATGGTAATGGTAAAATTAGAAAATGACCTAGGAGGGCTAGACACAAAAAGTGAGTTGTAAGAAAGAAGTGCGGGGGGGGGGGCAGGGGCAATTTTTTTTTAAATTTTTATGGTCAAACATCTACCCAGAAATAGCATTTATAAGTAAAATATACAAACATTTAATATATTTTATGTTTGGAAATGCGGTAATTATAATTTTAGTTGTTTTTAAATTTTCGGGGAGAATTTATCCCCCTAATCCCCCCTTGCGTACCCCACTGATTGTATTTAAAGCCCTGTAAAAGCTTTACGTCCCCCTTGGAGGCCTATGGACCCCTTATAGAACACCTGTCTCACGGTATTAATGTTATCATCCGTATATCTGGTATAGTATATTCCTTTTAAAATTGCTCACAGCGGATTAAGAAGAGGTAGAACTAAACGAAACAAATGCACAATCTCCGTCTCTTTCTTTAAATATTATTTGTGTTTACAATTCAGTCTACGCCAATGAAAGTTGTAATCTAATTGAAGGCGGATTCATGAAGATTATTGCAAGCAGTCGAAATTTGATCCCTAATTTTAGGTTCAATAGGGTTTAATTTGGGTTCTTAGATAAAAGAAAATTAATATCTGTATCAGTGTTTCCCAAAAGTTTTTGCTTGTAAACAATTATAATTTAAAATCTATTATAGCATATACAGGGTGACAATAATCTACATGTGTTGTATGGGTAACTTTGTTATTACAAGAGTAACAAAGTCGGTTAAATTAGCAAAGTTGGGCAGAATTTCAAGACGAATTTAATGCCATTTTGACATTTGGTCTACACCTTCAACTTTTTTAAATATTTTGAAAAAACCAAAAACAGACGATTTTTTCAATGGTAAATAATTCCACAGCCACCTATGTTAAAACCAAAGTGTGAATTGATTCCTTTAGATATTTTTACGTAGAATTAGAAAAAAATATTTAAAAAGTCATAGCTCACTCGATTTTCGAGATATAAGCCAAACTTGACTTTTTTTAAATGGCAACCATAGTTGGCTATGGGTTCATTAAATAGCTTATTTTCTTCTGATTTCAAAAATGTATGGGTTGTCATATCTATTTCCATTAGTTTTCTTACAATTTGCAAAAACCGAAATTATTACTAAATAGTATGTGAGTGCCTTGGAACTGGAGAGCATTTTTTGTTTTTTTTAAATTAGTTGTCAAACTAAGTTCTGTTTTGCTGCTAATTACTGATGTGAATGTGTTAAGTAATTGTGATAAAAGTTTAAAAAAATAAAAAATATGGCTTATTCGAGGGAAGAAAAAAATGATATGTTATTTTGCTACTACAGTTGTAATCGTGATGTAAACGCAGCATCGGAATTATATCTACTAACATACATGGAAAGAAGGCAGCCAGATAAAAGATTGTTTGCAAAACTCGAAGCTAATTTAAAACAGTATGGATCATTTTCTAAACCAAAAGATGCCAAAATAAATTTTAATGAAGATACAGAGGTACTTGTTTTGGCATACAATACTTTTAAACCAACTGCATCTGTACGAGAAATCGGACTTGAGTGTAACGTATCCAGAGAACAAGCAAGAATAATTTTAAAACAAAATAATTTTAATCCTTATCATCATCATATTGGAAATACGTTGTACCCAACAGATTTGGATAGAAGATTAAACTATGCTACATGGTTCGTAGAAGAAAGTCGAAGACACGAACTCTTTTCTCAATCAATTTTATTTACTGACGAGGCAAAATTTACAAACAATGGATTATTTAATAGAAAAAATCATATTTACTGGGCGAGGGAAAATCCACACTTAACGGTTGAAAGACGTGATCAACATGTTTTTAGTATCAATGTTTGGTGTGCCATTCTTGGTACAAAAATACTCGGTCCTTATTTTTATGAGGAAAATTTAAATTCAGAGCGCTATTTGTTATTTTTACAAAATCAATTGGAAGAAATGTTGGACGATCTTCCATTGAACTTGATCAAAATTTGAATTACTTTCAGCATGATGGAGCACCAGCTCACAATGCACAAATAGTATCAAACTATTTATTAGAAAAATTTCCTAACTGGATAGGTAACAGAGGTCCCATTGCATGGCCTCCCAGTCTCCGGACCTAACGCCTCTTGATTTTTTTCTATGGGGGGAACTATTAAAGATAAAGTTTATAAAGAAAAGCCCCATAGTGTTGATCACCTGAAAACCAACATAAGAGCAGCTGTAGCAGAAATCAGACATAATACTTTACTAAAAGTGCAAAGTGAAATATTAAAACGGTGTCAACTGTGTGTTCAAGAAAATGGTGGCCACTTTGAAGCATTATTATAATTTTTAATTTAATTTTAGTCATTAATTATTATGTTAGTAGTTTATTAATATTAGCCACGAAGTATTTTATTTGTTATTGTTCAATTAAATTATTTTACTAGTAATTTCAATTGTTTCTGATGATTAGATATAAAGCAAGAAAACATGACATTCTTGTCCAATTCCAAGGCACCCTTATACTATTTAGTAATAATTTCGGTTTTTGCAAATTGTAAGAAAACTAATGGAAATAGATATGACAACCCATACATTTTTGAAATCAGAAGAAAATAAGCTATTTAATGAACCCATAGCCAACTATGGTTGCCATTTAAAAAAAGTCAAGTTTGGCTTATATCTCGAAAATCGAGTGAGCTATGACTTTTTAAATATTTTTTTCTAATTCTACGTAAAAATATCTAAAGGAATCAATTCACACTTTGGTTTTAACATAGGTGGCTGTGGAATTATTTACCATTGAAAAAATCGTCTGTTTTTGGTTTTTTCAAAATATTTAAAAAAGTTGAAGGTGTAGACCAAATGTCAAAATGGCATTAAATTCGTCTTGAAATTCTGCCCAACTTTGCTAATTTAACCGACTTTGTTACTCTTGTAATAACAAAGTTACCCATACAACACATGTAGATTATTGTCACCCATCAAAATTTAAAATAACCTTCACAAAGTTCTGAAATGTTGGCCTGTTTTATTTGTATTGATATTACATTTTGTACAATTCTGAGTTATTTTTCAAAATTTTTATTGCAATTACATTTTTATTAACATTTTCTTGTCCAGAAAACAAATACCAAAACAAATAAGCTGAACTGTTAGTACTGAAAG